>JAVJIF010005038.1:0-168477 GCA_038442645.1 Agave tequilana | reverse complement strand
TGATCAGCACGATTTTATATCATTTTTATACTCCTAATTATCTATTATTTGTATATAAATAATGCTACTCGGGTATAGTTGGTTGAATTTGTGCAGGTAACAGGTAAAAGACAGAGAAAGAGGAATCTGGTTACATTCAGCAATAAACTCACGCAATTTGTCAAAGATTGAGGGTTGCTTTTCAGATATGTTGCGGTATTTCGGCGATAACTTTCGCTACAGAACTCCGAACGAAATCATTCAAGATGTTATGGAAAGATAATTCGAAGATCTACAACTTTCATGTTGATAGTTTTTGCTGATTCCTCTATTTGAATGCCCGTATTGGCCATTTATAAAATCAGCCTGAGTCAAATCTGAATTAATTTGTAATATGCAATTGTTGAGGGGCTGTTTTGTAAAATCTCCTTATTATATAAGGAACCCCAGGGGCTGCGGTTTGAGGCAGCGGATGAGTTAGGGTTTTACTTTTAGGATTTATTTTTTTCTGGAAAACAAAAAGTGATTAAGATTTTTTTTTCGGCCGCAACTTTGATGCTCTCTGCAAGTTTGGTTTTATTTTTTTTTGTCTTCACTTTGCTGCAAAATTCTTTGTTGGTGGCTTTTGATTGGAGAGAAGTTCTTTTGCTGGGCACTTTGTGATTGGAGCAAGACCCTTTGGCTGCGTGTGACTGGTGCCTTGAGTTTGAAAGCAAAGCTTTGGCTGTCTTTTGATTGGAGTATAAAACTGCAGTTTCTTTTGGTGGGCAGAGGTCTTGGCCGGCTGCAAGGGCGGCATCTTCCTGCAGGTAAATTTGTTTTTATTTGTTTTTTATTATTTTTTTATTTTTGGCACTATGAATAACTAATTCTATTAGTACTTAGGGTAAGATGAAACTGAGTTAGTCAAATATGTTTTAATCAATGAAATCTCTCTCTATTCTATTCGCGGATGATTGATAGGCTATGCTTGGTAGTATCTCTGATAACTTATGCTTTGTTTAACTACTCTGATAGGTTATGCTTTGACTACTTACTTAGATAGCTTATGCTTTTTTATGGATTGATAAATATGAGATCGATATGGTACATATAAAGTGACATTGTATGAATTGAATATTAGAGAGAGAGACGTAATTGATTTTACACGCTTGATTGCTTAGTGGATTCAAACCCTATGTATTTGTTATCATAGATTTTTCTTAGAAAACAAAATTACCACAAAATCTTTTGATCAATTCGTGTAGAAGTGTCATAACCAAAAGAAGCACCATCCCTGTGGACCGACCCTCAAGTGCT
Source organism: Agave tequilana (assembly GCA_038442645.1). Lineage (NCBI taxonomy): Eukaryota > Viridiplantae > Streptophyta > Magnoliopsida > Asparagales > Asparagaceae > Agave > Agave tequilana. The sequence goes on along the minus strand of JAVJIF010005038.1, from coordinate 167,199 downwards.
ACAATCGAACGACCGTGCGCTTGCGGTAATTTTAAAACGAGGAGACAGAATCTCCCCATCAAGTTTTTGGCGCCGTTGCCGGGGATCGGTGTCCTCTTTAGTCTTAGCACGTCTACCGAAAAAAAAAAACTAAAAAAAAAAAATTTTTAGTGCTACCCAAGCATCTCACATTCCAACTCAATTCTTACGCTGATACATGTCAGCTTGGGAACGTGACTCAAAAGGACGCCTTGTCAGCATAGATATGAACGAGATCAAGATGACTGACCCTGTTCCACCAATGGTCCTCATGGACCGATGTTACCCTCCTCGGTCATCACACCCTTCATGCATCAGATTGCCAGAAGCTACTGAAAACAACTATGAGTTGAAGCCACAATATATCACTATGCTCCCCAAATTCTCTGGACTGGAATCTGAAGATGCATATATGTTCATCAATGAATTTGAGGAGGTGTGCGCAATGATGAGAATTAGGCAGCTGAGTGAAGATGGAGTCAAGTTAAGGTTTATTCCATTTGCACTTCGGGACAACGCTAAGAAGTGGTTGTATAGCCTGACCATCAACTCAATCACAACGTGGGCGGAATTTGTTGCAGTCTTTCTAAAGAAATTCTTCCCAATGCACAAGACTGCAAGGATTCGATCTGAGATAAATCAATTCAGACAACAGGACAAAGAACCATTTTGGAGATACTTAGAAAGGTTTAAGGACCTTCTAGCTCAATGTCCCCATCATGCCATAGAAAAGTGGCGTCTCTGTCAAATTATCTACGAGGGTGTTGATTACAACTCGAAAACTCTTCTTGAATCCATGAGTCACGGTGACTTCATGAGGATGACAGATGATGATGCATGGATATTCCTCGAAGAGATGGCAGAGAAAACAATGAGTGGGAAGGGTTTAATGAGAAGCCACCAACTATCAATTCAACCACCACATCAAGGAGTGGCATGCATTCGATCGAAAACTCCATTGCAGCTGAAGCAAAGATGGCCGCACTGATGAGAAGGATTGAAGTGTTGGAAAGCAAGGGGACTCCTCCTCAGCAATTCGATCAAGTGAATCAGACCTCTGTACCAAGTTGCTTTAACTGTCAATCTCCAACTCATGTCATGGAAGATTGCCCATTCCTTCCAAACCCACTAATGAATAGTCAGGGACAACAGTTAAATGCCACTTATCAGCGACAAAGGAATGATCCATTTGCACCAACATACAATTCAGGGTGGAAGAATCACCCTAACTTTTCATGGAATCAAGGAGGAGGATATCAAGGAGGGGCATCAAGCACCTCCCAACCAAGTGGTTCACAGTCCACGAGGCCAAACACATTTCAATATCAACAACAACCGGCCTTTGTGGCACCACAATCCACTCCAACATACGCAAATCCATCAATGCCGCCACCAGGATTTGGGAGTGATCAGAAGTTGAACGCCATGGAGAAGAACTTCAACTCATTTATGCAATCGACGAATCAGATGTTCCAGTCCAATCAACAGATGTTGCAATCTAATCAACAAGCCATACAACAACTCACGTTGCAAATGAGTAAGATGTCTTCTCAAATGAATGAAAGAGAAAGAGGGACTTTTCCCAGTCAACCTGAGATCAACCCCAGGGATACCAGAGCTAACAATAACACTTCAAATTCAGCTCAACTGAATGCAATCCACATATTACGGTCTGGGAAAGAGGTGGACAATCAGGTGGAAGTCTATGATCATACAAAATCAACTGACCCGGTGGCAGATCCATCACCCTCAAGCTCTAGCAAAGCAAGTGAAAAGGAAACTGAGGAAGTTATTGAGCCTACATATGATCCACCGGCGCCCTTTCCAAATAGGCTCCGATCTAAGAAGAACACAACGCAGATGGAGAAGATCTTAGAAATTTTCAAGCAAGTCAAAGTGAATATTCCTCTCCTTGAAGCTATCGAACAGGTTCCATCATATGCAAAGTTCTTGAAGGATCTATGCACAAAGAAACGAGCTCATCAAACTCCTAAGAAGGTCTTCCTTGCTGCAAATATTAGCGAGATCATAAAGAGCACAATGCCAGTGAAATACAAGGACCCTGGATGTCCGACTCTATCCTGCACTATTGGGACTACAGTGATTGACAAGGCCTTACTAGATTTGGGGGCAAGTGTCAACTTGCTTCCATACTCAGTCTACAAGCAGTTAGGAGTGGGTGAGTTAAAACCTACAAGGATTACCTTGCAACTGGCTGATAGATCGGTAAAAATCCCAAAGGGCGAGGTAGAAGATGTGTTGATCAAGGTTGGAGAATTCATATTCCCAGTCGATTTTGTTGTCCTTGAAACTGCACCGGTGGAAAACCCGAGAGGACAAATTCCGGTGATTCTTGGCCGACCTTTCTTGGCAACATCAAATGCGTTGATAAATTGTCGTAGTGGGTTAATGAAACTCACCTTTGGGAACATGACTATTGATCTCAATATTTTTAATCTTGGAAAGCAACCATGCGATCACTCTGATCAACCTTTTGATGTCAACATGATCCAAGGGATATCAAGTGAATATTTTGAAGATGAAGGATCAGACATCGAGCATCTTGACCAAGAGTCAGAGTCGGACGAAATGGAACACTTTGAAGATGATGAAGCGTTCGTACGAGCTGATCAAGTGTGTACAACGCACTGGGAGCCTCTTTATGAATCACTCGATGAGGGAATTCGAGCACCACTTCGACCATCAGTGGAGGAGCCACCCAACTTAGAGCTAAAACCTCTTCCTGACACATTAAAATATGCCTATCTGGGTGAGGACGAAAAGCTTCGGTCGTAATAGCTTCCAATCTGAGTAAGAACCAAGAGGAATCACTCTTGTCTGTACTAAAGGAGAACAAGGAAGTTATAGGGTGGACAATGGCTGATATAAAAGGGATCAGTCCAACTATTGTTCAGCATCGGATCCACTTAATTGAAGATGCCAAACCAAGAAGAGACCCCCAACGCAGAATGAATCCTGTAATGAAGGAGGCAGTAAGAAAAGATATTTTGAAATGCCTCGATAATGGAATCATTTATCCAATCTCTGACAGCTCGTGGGTGAGTCCTGTGCAAGTGGTGCCAAAGAAGTCGGGAATCACTGTGGTTAAGAACGATGATGATGAGCTTATACCTACTCGGATTCAGACAGGATGGCGAGTGTGTATTGATTACAGAAAGCTCAATGCGGAGACAAGAAAGGATCATTTTCCTTTGCCGTTCATTGACCAGATGTTGGAACGTCTCGCCGGACATGAATATTATTGCTTTCTCGATGGGTACTCCGGTTATAATCAGATCCCAATAGCTCCTGAGGATCAGGAGAAGACTACATTCACATGTCCGTTTGGAACATTTGCATACAGACGCATGCCCTTTGGGTTATGCAACGCACCTGCAACATTCCAACGATGTATGCTCAGCATCTTTTCCGACATGGTGGAAAGATTCCTCGAGGTATTTATGGATGATTTTTCAATCTTTGGAGATTCCTTCTCAGAATGCCTTCACCATCTCAACCTAGTTCTTGCTCGATGCAAAGAAAAAAATCTAACATTGAATTGGGAGAAGTGTCATTTTATGGTCCAACAAGGCATTGTTCTGGGTCATGTAATCTCAAAGAAAGGGATAGAGGTGGACAAAGCGAAAGTGGATTTGATAGCTCATCTCCCACCTCCTAAATCAGTTAAGGATATCAGATCATTCCTGGGACATGCTGGTTTTTATCGACGATTTATACAAAACTTCAGCAAGATTGCTCGCCCATTAACCAGCCTACTCGCCAAGGACGTTCCATTTGTTTTCTCCCCAGAATGCCTTGAGGCATTTGAGATCTTAAAGAAGGAGCTAATTTCAGCCCCTATAATTCATGCACCAGATTGGAGCCAACCCTTTGAGCTAATGTGTGACGCGTCTGATTACGCGATTGGTGCAGTCCTCGGGCAGCGGATTAACAAGCAGCCTCATGTGATCTATTACGCCAGTAGGACACTGAACGATGCGCAACTCAACTACTCTACAACTGAGAAAGAATTCCTAGCTGTGGTTTTTGCGCTTGAAAAGTTTAGGTCTTACTTGATTGGCTCAGAAATCACTGTTTACACTGATCATGCTGCTCTAAAATACTTGCTGACAAAGAAAGACGCGAAGGCACGACTGATAAGGTGGGTTCTGCTACTTCAGGAATTTGATCTGCAAATTAAAGACAAAAAGGGGACTGATAATCTGGTGGCTGATCACATGTCCCGTCTACCAAATGCTCCATCCTCTAATGTACCCATAAACGAGCACTTTCCTGATGAGCAACTGTTTGCCATGATAAGAGAGCCATGGTTCGCTGATATTGTCAACTTCCTTGTGACCAGAAAAACACCTAAAGAATGGTCAAGACAATACAAATATAAATTTCACTCTCAATTGAAATACTTCTATTGGGATGATCCATATCTGTGGAAGTACTGTCCTGATCAGATATTTAGGAGGTGTGTCCCCGAAGAAGAACACAAAAGCATCTTGTCATTCTGTCATGACCAAGCTTGTGGGGGGCATTTCGGAGCGAAGAAGACTGCAGAAAAGGTCCTGCAGTGTGGTTTTTATTGGCCCACCCTTTTTAAGGATGCTCACGAGTTCTGCAAATGTTGCACTCGTTGTCAACATGTGGGCAAGATCACAAGGAGGAACATGATGCCGTTACACCCAATATTAACGGTCGAAATATTCGATGTGTGGGGAATTGACTTCATGGGACCATTCCCAAACTCATTTGGAAATCTGTACATTCTGGTTGCTGTTGATTATATGTCCAAATGGGTAGAAGCTGTGGCAAGCAGGACCAATGACAACAAGGTTGTTGTCAAATTTTTAAAAGAGAATATTTTTTCTCGATTTGGTGCGCCACGTGCAATTATCAGCGACAATGGTACCCACTTCTGTAACCGTTCTTTTGAGGCTCTAATGAGAAAGTACTCAATTACCCATAAACTGTCAACTCCTTATCATCCACAAACGAGCGGTCAAGTGGAAGTAAGCAACAGGCAAATCAAGCAGATTCTGGAGAAAACTGTAAATTTGAATCGCAAAGATTGGTCGTTAAAATTAGCAGATGCTCTGTGGGCATATCGAACTGCTTTTAAAACCAATCTTGGAATGTCTCCATATCGGCTTATCTTTGGGAAAGCCTGTCATCTACCAGTAGAATTGGAGCATAGAGCCATGTGGGCCATAAAGCAGCTCAATTTTGATCTTGACATGGCGGGCACACATAGAAAGCTTCAACTCAACGAGTTGGAAGAAATCAGGAATGAAGCGTACGAGAACGCCAGAATCTATAAGGAAAAGACAAAGGTGTTCCATGACAGAGCAATTTTGCGAAAGACATTCACACCTGGTCAGAAAGTCCTATTATATGATTCTAAGTTGCATTTATTTCCTGGTAAGTTGAGATCCAGATGGACGGGACCATTCATGGTGCGTGTGGTATTTCCGCATGGGGCAGTGGAGATAGAAGATCCGAAAAACGGTGCAATGTTCAAGGTTAATGGGCAACGTTTAAAGCCGTTCTTCGAAATTCCTGTGAGCGATAATGAGGAGGTTATGAATCTTCATGACCCCCAATACACTGGATGAGCTGTTCATACATTGAATCTGTAATTTTATGTATTATAAAAAAAAAAATCTAACTTTCTGATTCCTTATTTTAGACGCTAACAAAGCAAGTGGGAAAAGTAAGAACATGGCAGACCCAGATATAGACCACGGCCTGTGGGACGACGAGAATGGTTTTCTGGATTACAACTCGCCGTTTTTGGAATTTGGTTTTGACGAAGGAGAGTCGGTGAATGAGTATGTTAACCGAATCATGCAACCATTGCTACCGACACTGAATTTCGTCTGGGTATTCATAATTGGCAACACAGGCTCTGTCCACATGTGCCAATGCATGAGAATTTTGTGGGGTTGCACAACCTTGCACTGCCATCACACACGGGAAGCAGAGATGAGTTAGAACGAGCCTTGAGATTCCTGCTACCAACCCCGAATGATGAACCTGACCAGGAACCTCCAATTGCCAATCAAGGTAGCTCAAGTGAAGGTTTGTACATTTTCACTATAACCTGCTTCATCCTTATCCACTTGTTTTAGGATTTCGAATAACCTTAAGGAGTCAGTAGTGTTTAAAGTTTTTTATTTTTATTTATTTATTTATTTATTTATTTTTTCTGTTCTCTCTCTCTAACCTTTGTGCCGAGTTTATTACAAGTAATACAGGATAAGCAAGGAGGCATCCACCACACACATGGAGAATTCTCATGGATTCGACAACTTGATTTCCTAGTGCACTGTGAGTATTTCTTAATTCTAGCATACTATTTTTATTTGTATATCTTTTGTATGCTTGGAATGTATGGTCATCATGATTGTGTGCACGTTTTGGATGTGTCAATTACATACCATATTCATTCTATCTCTGTATTCAAGTATGCATGAGGACATGGCACAGTTTAGGTGTGGGGGGGATTCATATTTCTTTTGTTTAGGAGTCTTTTTGATTTTGTTTTAGTTTTAGGGTTTTCACTTTATTTCTCTTTTCTTTCTTTATTGAGAGTCTTTAAAAAAAATAATTAAAAAAAAACAAAATGTGAAAAATTTGAAAAATTTTCTGAAAATGAGTAGCTAGTATGTGAGTGATTTAGTATCCTTGAGTGGATTTTAAGGGTAAGATCAAGATGAAAGAATTATAAAATCTTAAAATAAAGATTAGAATCTAAAACGGACATACCATCTAAACTTAGTCTAAGTGATTATGTACCCAACAGCACTTACACTATTAGTTCATAGGCTTGGGATATTGATTGCAACTAAAAAAAAAAAAAAAGAACAAAAAAAAATAATTATTAGTATTATAATAAAAAAATATCAATAAGTCTTGTCTTATGGCCTCAGTTGCTTGAGTAATTAAGTCCGTAGGAGTGTCTTTACACTTATTGCCCTAAGACCATCTAGTTTGGGAGCATTGACCCAAAACTCGCTATATGGGTAGCTGAGAAAGCCTAAGAGGACAAGACATTATAAAAATATAATAATTTTGATTATCAATTAGCTAGGTACCTTGGCCTCAGGAAGCCTCGGTATTTACGCGAAAGATAGTTAAAAAAAAAGAAAAAATTCTAAAAAAAAGAAAAAAAGAAAAAAAAAAGAAAAAAGGTATGAAAGTTGTAATTAAATATTTCCAAGCTTAAGAACTACATCACGATCACGGGGTACATAGGATCTGAAACTTAGGACAGGTGGTGTAAAGTTTTGGATTTGAGACTTTATTTTATAGCCAATATGATTTCTGAAATTTAGATTTTACTTGAAAATGAAACTCATGGGAACTGATGATCTTACTAACTAGTTATCACAAAAAAAAAAATTTAAAAAAAAAAAAATAAAAAATAAAAAAAAGAAAAAAAAAAGAAAAATTTTGATTTGTTTTTCTTTTCTTGATTTTCGGTTATCCTTTTTTACTTTTATTTATTTCTTAATCTCTAACTTTCTTGGATTTTGTGGGTGTAATCCACTGAAAACCCTCACGAGACAAAACTCGTCCTCTAGAGTAACCTAGGGGTTTAACGGCTTGTTGCACATGCTAAGTGCAACCGTGATTCCTACGAAAGTGAGTTAGGGTAGTTTAGTTTTTCTTTTTCTTTTTATTAGTTTTGCTCGAGGACTAGCAAAAGATAGGTGTGGGGGTATTTGATCAGCACGATTTTTATATCATTTTTATACTCCTAATTATCTATTATTTGTATATAAATAATGCTACTCGGGTATAGTTGGTTGAATTTGTGCAGGTAACAGGTAAAAGACAGAGAAAGAGGAATCTGGTTACATTCAGCAATAAACTCACGCAATTTGTCAAAGATTGAGGGTTGCTTTTCAGATATGTTGCGGTATTTCGGCGATAACTTTCGCTACAGAACTCCGAACGAAATCATTCAAGATGCTATGAAAAGATAATTTGAAGATCTACAACTTTCATGTTGATAGTTTTTGCTGATTCCTCTATTTGAATGCCCGTATTGGTCATTTATAAAATCAGCCTGAGTCAAATCTGAATTAATTTGTAATATGCAATTGTTGAGGGGCTGTTTTGTAAAATCTCCTTATTATATAAGGAACCCCAGGGCTGCGGTTTGAGGCAGCGGATGAGTTAGGGTTTTACTTTTAGGATTTATTTTTTTCTGGAAAACAAAAAGTGATTAAGATTTTTTTTTCGGCCGCAACTTTGATGCTCTCTGCAAGTTTGGTTTTATTTTTTTTTGTCTTCACTTTGCTGCAAAATTCTTTGTTGGTGGCTTTTGATTGGAGAGAAGTTCTTTTGCTGGGCACTTTGTGATTGGAGCAAGACCCTTTGGCTGCGTGTGACTGGTGCCTTGAGTTTGAAAGCAAAGCTTTTGGCTGTCTTTTGATTGGAGTATAAAACTACAGTTTCTTTTGGTGGGCAGAGGTCTTGGCCGGCTGCAAGGGCGGCATCTTCCTGCAGGTAAATTTGTTTTTATTTGTTTTTATTATTTTTTTATTTTTGGCACTATGAATAACTAATTCTATTAGTACTTAGGGTAAGATGAAACTGAGTTAGTCAAATATGTTTTAATCAATGAAATCTCTCTCTATTCTATTCGCGGATGATTGATAGGCTATGCTTGGTAGTATCTCTGATAACTTATGCTTTGTTTAACTACTCTGATAGGTTATGCTTTGACTACTTACTTAGATAGCTTATGCTTTTTTATGGATTGATAAATATGAGATCGATATGGTACATATAAAGTGACATTGTATGAATTGAATATTAGAGAGAGAGACGTAATTGATTTTACACGCTTGATTGCTTAGTGGATTCAAACCCTATGTATTTGTTATCATAGATTTTTCTTAGAAAACAAAATTACCACAAAATCTTTTGATCAATTCGTGTAGAAGTGTCATAACCAAAAGAAGCACCATCCCTGTGGACCGACCCTCAAGTGCTACAATCGAACGACCGTGCGCTTGCGGTAATTTTAAAACGAGGAGACAGAATCTCCCCATCAAGTTTTTGGCGCCGTTGCCGGGGATCGGTGTCCTCTTTAGTCTTAACACGTCTACCGAAAAAAAAAACTAAAAAAAATTTTTTTAGTGCTACCCAAGCATCTCACATTCCAACTCAATTCTTACGCTGATACATGTTAGCTTGGGAACGTGACTCAAAAGGACGCCTTGTCAGCATAGATACGACATGCTTCTAATAAAGTGTTCTTTTCTTTTGCAGTGCCCCATCCTTCTGCTTCACTCGCCAAGACGCGCCACTTTGGACATGTGGGTGGTGCTGACCAGGACTTGACTTTTGTGCTGCAGGGTCGGCCGGGGACATTGAAGCTGTGATCTCCTCGCATATCGAGGAGACGGTAAAAGAGCTAACCCAGTCCGAAGGAGTCAAGGTTTCAGTTGCCGAGATAATTCCAGAGAGGGCGACTACTGAAATTGGGGAGCCTTCAATTTTGCCGGAGAGGAGGCAACTGCTAAGGCTGGGGAAGAATCCACTCTGCAGGGTGAAGAGGTCACTATTGAAGCCAGGGAGACTTCCACTCCGCTGGGCTCGCCCAAGGATTCAACATCTCTGGACCTTCCAGAAGTTGGGCTTACTGCTCCATCATTGGCTGTGGAGGCTCCTGCAGCGATAACACTTCCGGAAGTGCCAGTGGCCAGCACAACTCTCGCGCAAAAAGAGCCGGCTTGCACCCCTTTCTTCATGATAGAAAGGGGGTCGGGGAGTACCTCGGGTGATGACACCATGGATTTCCTGACACGCAAAACGGTGCAGCAGTTCCTTGACGCGATGCGATCGTGCATCGATTTTATCCTGTCTGGGCGTAGCTCTTTTGACTTTGCCCGGACGTTTCTTGGAAACATGGCTGGAAACATCGAATTAACCGGAGGCTCCTCGCTTGCCAAGTCGTGTATGCTGTTGGTGGAGCGATTGGGAAGTGACCTGAAAGAGCTGAAGTCTTTGGACAATGCTAGTTCTTCTGAAGAAGCCCAGGTCATCCTGACTAGGCTCCTATCCACCCAGGAACAAGAGCGACAGGAGGTGGAAGCACAAGTTGCTGAAGAGGTCCGCAATCTCGAGCGTTCCCAAGCTGAATGTCAGAAACTGGCTGACGATTCAATGGAATCCGAGTTCATCCGGCAAAACGCAGAGCTTGCCATTACCAATGCTCGGTCTGCCATCGCTAAGGCGGAAGCCATGATCACGGATAATGAGAAGACGCTTGCCACCGTCCGGAAGAGGCTGGAGGAGCAACAAGCTGCGAAGGCACGAGCTGAAGAAAGCCAGACCATTCATTCCTCCAGGTTGGAATCTCTGCGAGCACAGCTGGCTGCAAAACCCTTTTTATCTGAAGAGGAGCTGCGGGTCCTAGCCATGATGGAGGCTGAGAAGGCACGTCAGCATGAGATGCATCGTCTCAGGGAGCGTATCCGTTCTTTGCCGGATCAAGACTTTTAGCCTTTTCCCCTTCTTCCTTTTTTTTTTGTAAAGAAGAGGACACTCTACTAGAGTGTTTGTATCCACTTTTACTATTTTCGATATAATAAAGTTTTTGAAGTTTTTGTCCCATCTTCTTTGTCTAGCTGTGGATGAATTCAACTCCCTGATCACTGGCTGTGAATACTGAACTTAGGTAAGACTAAGTTCTTTCAATAAGACGCGGCGTCGAGCTTGATGAGACGCGGCATTGATCCGTAGAGCGAGACGCGGTCATCCGTCCATAGGAGCTTAGATAGAACTAAGTCCTTTTGATGAGACGCAGCGTCAATCACAGGGTGAGACGCGGTCATCATTCCATAGGAACTTAGACTTCACTAAGTCCTTTTGATGAGACGCAGCGTCAATCACAGGATGAGACGCGGTCATCATTCCATAGGAACTTAGACTTCACTAAGTCCTTTTGATGAGACGCAGCGTCAATCACAGAGTGAAATGCGAATTTGTCTTGCTGAAAAAGACGCAGATAGAGCAGACGCGAGGGACGCAGCATTGTTTGCTGAAGGGACGCGACGCAGGCATTCTTCTGGAACGCGGGTGGATGTCTTTCGATCTGAGAAAGGAGACGCGGTCATCAGTTCATAAGAACTCAGATGGAACTAAGTCCTTTTTGATGAGACGCGGCATTGATCCGAGGGGACAAACGCGGCTTTGAGTAACGCAAATTTGTCCTGTCAATGAAGACGCGACTTGAGCGGATGCGAGGGACGCAGCCTTGTGTATTTTCCCCTAATCTCAGAATGGACTAAGTGCTTTCCCTTAGAAAGGGCCCCGTTTGCTGAAGGGACGCGACTTTGAGCCACGTGGACGCTCCTTTAAAACGCAGGTGAACGCCTTCCAATTTGAGAAAGGTGACGCAGATTCTTGGACGCGGCTTTCCCATCTGCGTTCAATGCATCCGTACGCGGCATCCCTATCTGCGTTTAATGCAGCCTGACTTAAAGATTTTCAGAGATCTTTGACCGTCAAGTCTTCGCTGACGATTGGGAAACCGGGTCATCCGTTGTTTCCCGAAGCAGTTGTCCACGCGTCAGTTTTCCATTGGGCTTGGGCGTTAATGCCCTTTAATGCAAAACCGGCGCTGACGGTTTGAGATCAGCGCCTGCGATGCTTCCCGAAGCGACGTTCCACGCGTCAGCCTCTCATTGGGTTTGGACGGTCGTGCGATCATTAAGGCTGGCGGTTTTTAATTAATGAACCATTAATGACCGTTATCAGGAGTTGCCTATAAATAGGACTCACCCCCTTTCTTTAACAGCGGCTGCTTAGACCGTGCTCTGTTTGAGAACGAGTACTCTGAGGACTCTGCCTTCTCCCTTCAAGGACCCTATCAGGGGTTTGCCTCCATGGATGAAGGTGCCTCTGTGGATGAAGATGACCCAGAGCTTTCATGCTTCTGTTTGGTCTCTTCAATGGATTATCACTGTCAAGTGATTTCAATGGCTGGAAGCGTCTCTTTGAGCACTTTTTACGTCCGCGTCTCAACGCAGATAGTTCAACTCTTAACAGAGGCTTCTGCGGGTATGCCATGCCCACTTACCATGACATTTTAGATCCAACCAAGTTTGAATTTCAGTATGCCTCTTAAAGAGATATCATCTGGACCTTCTTGTGAAGTCGTAGTTGGTGCATTCCTTCTGGAATTTGCGCCGCCGACTTAAACTTCCTTGGACGCGAGTACAGAAGTCTTTAGTACTTGGCCGCGGCTTTACTCATGAAGCTCGCGTTTTAAGGCCACTGACTTGAAGGAATTCCAACTCGGGTTGAAGGCTTCAGACCCGAATCTTGCAACTCTTGTTCATCCAACAGAGAGATGGCAGTTTTCGGCGTCTGAGTCTTATCGTGTCTCGCAGATGCAAATCTTAGACTGCGTTTGAATCCTGTGTGTGCGTCTGCAGTCATCGCGGGGATTTGGTTTGCTGCGCGGATCATTCCCGCGTCTGCAGTCTTTGACAATTCGTTGCGCGGATGATTCCCGCGTCTGCAGTCTTTGACAATAGCCGCGTCTATGACTTAGTTTTTCTTCTGTTGAAGTGTACTAAGCTCTGAATTGTCTGATTCCCTTGTTTGCTTTTTTGCAGGTAGGCTTGGTCATCCTTCTTCATGTTCGCTAAGTCCGTGGGAGAATATATCGGACGACGAACTTGTTCGATGTTCGTCCACAAGGAATATATTATGGTCCTCGTCGTCCACAAGGGAATATATTATGTCCCTTACGAGGAATCGACTCTCGCCAAGGTCTCTTCAGATCCACTGCACCAATCATGCCTGCTGGCAAGAGATGGTCAGGGTAAGTATGGCGGCGAGGAGGTTACGGTGGACACGGCGGCAGGTAGGATCCTCTTCCTCTCCCACCCCAGAAGTAACATCAAGGACTCCTCATGTCTGCTGGATGGTCTGCTGGGGGAAGAGATGTTCATAAACGAAGGGTTGCCGGACTTTCTGCTTCCACCGGACCTCAAGAACACCATTGCTCTTAGCTTAGTCAGCTAGGGCTCTTTCGATGTTTACATCATGCATCGTGGTGTAACCAGCTTCTATTGTAGCCACAAACATCGCGCACTTGGAATCAGACACGGCTTTAAGGAGTGAGTGCAACCTCTGAGAGGGAGAGGGACTTCTTTGTACTCCTTAATTGTAACACTCCATCTTATTGTAAGAGAGCGTTTTGACTGTAACACTCAATCTTATTGTATAAGAGAGCGTTTTTGTATCACTTTCATGTACCTGAAAATAAATAAAAGTGACACTTCTCTTTTTGCCTCTTTCATTGTCTTGAACTTTTTTTTGTCTTTAATTTGACGCATAGAAACAAAGAGTCTTTGACTTTGTCAAAATTATGATGGAAATTTTAATAAGTCAAACTTTGTGGAGAAAGATCCTATTTCAGGAACTCTCACGATACTGTCAGAGGTGTAATATTAACTTGACAGGGGTGAAATTTTTGATGGACCTGCCACTTTATAAGAGAAAGTGACAAGTAGAATTGGTACCTCCAGGGAGGGTGAACTTTTATCAAGTGTTTGGGATTAACTTGATTGAGCTCAACTAGGGGTTTGATGGAAACACTGTTGATGGTGTAGTATTAACCTAACAATGTTTTTTAGGTAGACTTGTTATTCTGTTGAAGAGAATAACAAGTGGGGCTAGACTCGTGGGGAATCTAGGAAAGTTTGTTACCGTCAGAGGTGTGATATTAACTTAACGGGTTGGAAGTGGTCTTATCAGAAGTGTAATGTTACTTGACAAGGATGTGAGTCAGAGGTGTGATATTACTTAACTCAGAAGTGTCACTGTCATAGGTGTAATGTTTAACTTGACAGTGAGAGTAATGCTAGAGGTGTAATGTTGAACTTAGCATTGGTCATCTCGGCTTGCATAAGGAAGTCCGAGGGAAAGTCATGGCCATAGGTGTATTGTTGAACTTAGCAATGACTTGGATGCTAGAGGTGTGGTGTTAACTTAGCATCATCCATTTCAGCTTCGATGTGGAAGTCTGAAGAAAAGTGACTGTCAGAGGTGTAATATTAAACCTGGCAGAAACTTGATTACTGTTTAGAGGTGTGGTGTTAAACTTTAACAGTAATTTGTCAGAGGTGTGATATTAACTTGACAAAGATTGACTCATGGTGAGAGTAATTTGAGGACCTGTCATTCTATTGGTGAGAATTGACAAGTGAAAATTTTGAAGTGCCAGAGGTGTAGTGTTAACTTGGCAAATTTGAAAATTTGATACTCCGTGTAGAGTTGACAAGCAAAATTTGTACTCGACAAGGAATATTGAAAAGTTTTCATTACCAGAGGTATAGTGTTAACTTAGTAATGGTTGTATTTTGTAGACCTACCATTCTGTGGATGAGAATTGGTAGGGGATTTTGGAGGAAAGAGTGGAGCCAAGTCCACTTTAGGATTTTTAGCAAACCCTCAGCTATCAACGGATTTGAGGTGCCTTTACCAACTACCGTTTGAGTTGGGCTAACCATGCTATTCCCCTCAGCATGATGAGTTGTCGAAGACTTATGTTGGACTTAAAAGCCAACATTTTCCTCTATCCTTAGCCGTCGGGGGCGTCGGATCAAATGGGAACGTGTCCCTTAGGATTTTTAGCAAATCCTCAGCTGTCAACGGGTTTGAGGTGCCTTTACCAACTACCGTTTGAGTTGGGCTAGCCATGCTATTCCCCTCAGCATGATGAGTTGTCGAAGACTTATGTTGGACTTAAAAGCCAACATTTTCCTCTACCCTTTGCCGTCGGGGGCGTCGGATATTAATGAAGATGCTCTTCTTGTTTTGATCAGAGGTGTATTTTTAACTTGATCAGCGGGAGAATATCATTTAAGGATAGTATTTCTTCAGGAACCTGCCATTGATCGGCATCATGAGTGTATCGCCATTCGGGGTTATGAGGCGATATGACCCATTTGAGTAGACTGACTCTACTACAAACGGTTATTCCCATTTGGGTTGGAATTTTCCTTTTGTCTTGTGCGTCATTACCATGGGTCTTCTGACGGTTAAGACAAGATCGCCTTTCTTGAAAGTTCGCACTTTAACTTTCTTGTTGAAGGCTCTGGTAATTCGAGCTTGGTAGAGCTCGATTTGTTGCTGGGCCTGCAGACGCTTATCATCTAAGGCCTCCAGTTCTTGGAGTCGCTGTCGATGCTTCTCCTCGGTTGTCATCTCCGCTGTCAAGGCGACGCGTAGAGATGGAATTTGGATCTCTAGCGGGAGCACGGCTTCGCACCCATAGACCAAAGAAAATGGCGTAGCTTTAGTTGGGGTTCGCACGGTTGTGCGGTAAGCCCATAAGCATTCACCCAACTTGTCGTCCCAGTCTCGTTGACTTTTCGAGACGAACTTCTTGAGAAGCTTGCCAATAGTCTTATTGAAAGCTTCTGCGAGGCCATTAGCGGCAGGATAGTATGCCGTTGAGGACACACTCTGGATTCTGAACTTGGCACAGAATCTCTGAAAAGCCTGGCTAATGAACTGGGGCCCATTGTCGTGGACAATTCGCCGAGGTACGCCGAAATGGTAAATAACGTGATGTTTCACGAACCTGATCACGTTCGACGATTTGACCTCTTTCAAAGGGATGACTTCGGCCCATTTGGAGAAATAATCGGTTATTGCCAAAATGAACCGATGTCCTTTTGATGATGGTGGGCTGATAGGACCAACCACGTCCATGCCCCACATTTCAAATGGCCAGGTAGAGGCCGTAGAGTGGAGGTACCCTGGTGCTTGATGGATGAAATCGCCGTGCACTTGGCAGGCGTGACGTCTCTTGGCATAAGTGACGGCATCGGCAATCATCTTGGGCCAGTAGTAACCCAATCTTTGGAGTCGATGTGCCAGTTTTGGGCCAGGTTGATGGGCTCCACACATGCCGTCGTGGGCTTCTTTCAATACCTCTTGAGCCTCCTTTGGTGAGAGGCACCGGAGCAAGATCCCGTCATGCGATCGACGATACAATGTTCGCGTAATCGCATTATAATAGAATTTGGGGGCTTTCCTTCGAATGGCAGCCGCCTCTTTGGTGTCTTCAGGCAGGATGTCGTATAAGACGTAGTCGATATAGGGGAATCGCCAGTCTTTAAGCTCTGAACCGGTTGATGCTTCAAGTGCTTCTTCGCGGTGACGACCTCCCGTTGACTCCTGATAATCCTCGAGAGCATTTCTCGAGCAATACAGGTCGTGGCTGTAGACGAATATCTTCTCCATTGCTCCAGCTGGAAGAGCTAAGGAGGTAGCCAGGGATGCGAGCGCATCTGCGTGCGCATTTTGCCTGCGCGGTACATGGTCGATATAGAAGCTTGTAAACCCCTCGGCCATGCGGATAGTCGCATTGTAATAGGGTACTAAGTCTTCATGTCTGACTTCGTACTCCCCGCGAACTTGGCTGACGATGAGCTTGGAGTCGCCGTATGCCTCGAGATTTTTAACGCCAATCTCATCGGCGAATTGCATCCCAATCAAAAGAGCGTTGTACTCCGCCACATTGTTGGAACAAGGCTCAGTTAATGAGACAGCTCGGGGAATCACATAATTTTGTGGGGATACGAGTACTACCCCCACCCCTGCTACTAAGTGTCCCTTCGGGCTTGTTCTTAATGCACCGTCGAAGAAAAGTTGCCATACTTGACTTTCGAACGATGTCTGAGTCAGGCAGACTTCAGCAACCTCATCTGGGAGATCCTCGTAGACTTTGGCTGCCCTCGGATCTGGGTGCTCAGCTAGGAAATCCGCGACTGCTTGTCCCTTAATGGCCTTTTGTGGTAAAAAGCGCATCTCATATTGGGAGAGCAATAAGGCCCATTTTGCCAGTCGGCCATTTAGCGATGAAGGTTTAGTCATAAGTAACCTCAGGGGGTTGATTTTTGATATGACGTTTATAGTTTGGCCTACCAGATAGTGTCGCATTTTCTGAATAGCGAACACTAGTGCCAAACATTCCTTCTCGATCGGGTTATACCGATGTTCGGCTCCGATCATTGTTCTACTTAGATAGTAGATTGCTTGCTTACGTCCCTGATCGTCATTCTGAGCTAGTAGAGCTCCCAAGAATGATCCATTGCTCGGACGTACACCATAAACGGCTTTCCGGCTACTGGAGCTGCAAGGACTGGTGGTTGGGTGAGGTATTGCTTGATTTCCTCGAACGCTCGTTGGCAAACGTCATCCCAAATGAATGAGACACCCTTCTTCATCAGCTTAGCGAAAGGTTGGCATCTTCCGGAAAGGTTTGAGATGAACCTGCGGATGTACGCCAATCGTCCTTGCAATCCTCTGAGTTCTCTGAGATTTCTCGGAGGTTGTATCTCCTGGATAGTGCGAACCTTTTCCGGGTCCAAGTGAATTCCGGTAGATGTTACAACAAATCCTAAGAATTTGCCACTAGCCACCCCCAGGAAGGACTTTGTGGGATTCATCTTCAATTGATGAGCCCGCATGATGTCGAAGACTACCTTCAGGTCCGCTATGTGATCATCTTTAGTGCGGCTTTTTACCGCGATGTCATCAACATAACATTCCACCGTTTTACGTATTTGCTGATGGAAAATGGCGTTCATGGCCCTTTGGTATGTTGCCCCTGCATTTTTCAGTCCGAAGGGCATGACGGTGTAGCAATATACCCCTAGAGGTGTTCTGAAGGAGGTATACTTTTCATCGTCAGGATACATTTTGATTTGATTGTATCCTGAGAATCCATCCATGAAGGACATTCGTTCGAATCCACAAGTATTGTCAATCATGACATCTGTGATTGGCAATGGGAATTCGTCTTTGGGACAAGCCTCGTTTAGATCACGGAAGTCGATGCAGATCCGGATCTTCCCGTTCTTCTTAGCGACGGGGACGATATTGGCTACCCAGTCGGGATGTTGTTCTTCCCTGATGAAGCTAGAATCAATAAGTTTTCTGACTTCTGATTGAATTGCCTCCATTATCTCTGGACGGAACCGTCGTTGCTGTTATTTGACAGGTTTTGCATCCGGATTGATGTTGAGGCGGTGCATAGCCACTTGAGGATCAAGTCCAGGCATGTCCTCGTAATTCCAGGCAAAGACGTCCATATACTCTTGTACAAGAGATATTAGATCTTTCTTCTCCGAAGGTGACAGGCCGTCACTTATGAAGATGGGCTTAGGGTTAGCCTCATCTCCTAGGTTGATCTGAACAACCTTGTCTTCCGTGGGTGGCTCGCGCTGTTCAAAGCGGGTATCCCAAAGAGCATTTAAATGCTTGATCCAAGGATATGTATCGAATTAGATCATTTCTTCATTTTCATCTTCCAGGTGGCTTGTCGAAACCATGTTCACTGAAAGTTCCTTGAAGATGTTGCCGACACTGACATCTGATTCCCAAGATGATGTGTCTGAAGAGTAATCGTTGCTCGACGATTCTTGAGAATCGGAGGCTGATGGGATCGGAGTTGATACATAGCCCAACCCCCGGCGTGTCCGATGATAATAATCGGGGGCTTTCCCTTTCGGCACAAAGGATTGAAGCAACGTCCTCCTTCCTTTGCCGAAGTTCAACCGGGCTTGTTGGTCAGGTCGTACCCCATGGATCTCATTATTTTGAGCGCTTTTGGTTCGTAATGACCGAACTGAGGGGATTCTTCCTCGCCTTCCGATTCTTCGCGGGACGTTGGTTCAGACGAGATTCGCCCAAAAAGAATTGGTTTTTGGCCTTTCCGTCTTGCTGGAACCATGAATATAGATTCTTGCGCATTACCATTGTCCTGGTATGTCTCGAAGGACGATTTCACTGGTACATGCAATGATGTTAAGGCACCCATTGCCGACCAGAGATCGTCATCTATATCAGTGCTAGTATCTGATGGTATTGAATCAGAAGCACACACAGAAAAATACGCAAAATCTAAATCTTCATTAATATACCAACCGCCTACATCATCGGTGGTATTATCGACATCGGGTTTATTAGTGCCCGTTACAAGTGGTTCTAACTCCCACAGGCACTCTTCTTTCTCAGGCTCAGTGTCAGCCTCATTACCAGAGTCTGGCTCCTCTGGTTGTGGGGCTTCATCCGTCTCCACCGGATCTTGGTACAGCAAAGAGTCGGTGAAATAATTCTCGACCCCTTTGAACGGATGCCTTTCGACGATCAACGTCTGCACCTTTCCACTCCCGTCAATGTACTTCATGACTTGATGGAGAGTGGAGGGAACGATGGAGTTGCGGTGGATCTACGGTCGTCCCAGCAATAGATTGTAGGAAGTGTCAGCGTCGATGATGTAGCATGTCACTTCTGACTTGAGACTTCCAATCTGACACCTGAGCTTGATCTTCCCCATCGGACGGGTCTGGTTGGCATTGAACCCATAGATAGTTGTCTGGGTGGGGCTCAAACGATGGGTAGGAACGCCGAGATGTTGCATGACCCGGCGAGGCATGATGCTCAACGCGGACCCTGGGTCTACCTGGATGCGGTTCACCTCGGACGATCCAATATACCCTGTGAAGTACAGGGGTCGATCATGCTTCCCTTTCACCTGCATATCATCTGCCGTGAAGGTGATGCAGGGGGCATTCTGGGAGGTGTGGAGGCAATCCTCTACATCTTCCTCCTTCGGCACCTGGGTCATAAAGACCTCAGCATTTGCCAGAGCTTCTTGTAGAGCTTCCCTGGTCGACTTTGATAGTCTAAGAAGTTCATATAAGGTAATGCGTGCCGGAATGTTGGCCAACTGAGCCAGGACATCAAAGCGGTAAGGTGCCGTAGATCCTTCCGCGATGCCCTTTTGAAGGGCTCGAGAAAATCGAGTCCCCTTCTGCTTCTCCACAGGTGGCTTTGTGGAGGGCCTGACTGGCTCCGCAGTTGGCTGTGGAGGGGCTACCGCTGTCTCGTCGTACTGTTTCAAGTACGCGTGTCCTGAACGGGTCCCCGCCATTGGTTGGTTGGGCTCTGCGGCCAAGACTATCGTTTCCTCCTCTGAGTCGGTCAGTGAAGGGATATCGGTCTCCGCTTCTCGAGAGGAGGCACCCACTACATTGCAGGATGAGGCTTTTGCCTTGCCTTTGGATTTCCTGTTGGTCACAGTAGTCCACTGCTGCTCATTGACAAGGTCAGGGTGGACCCACATAATTTCCCCTTGAGATGTAGGGACGGGTACCAAGCCTTTCTCTTGCAGCTGGTGAGGGTCTGTGTTGACCACTCTCAGCTCTCCTTTTGGAATAGGAGTTACCCCCGCAGGCGTTGGAGGTTGTCTCCCGAACTGGAGAACCGACGTCACATTAGCCGTCACCTTCTTTTGCTCTGGTCGGAGCTTTAACACCTCCGCGTCAATCAGAGCCTGAAGGATGTCCTTGAAGACGTAGCAGCTTTTGGTGGGGTGTCCCAACATCCTGTGATACATGCAGTAGTTGGGATTGTCGGTCTTGCCGACCTCCTATGGGCGTCGAGCTTCAGGGAGCTTTAGTCGGTTGCTCTTGTTGAGTAGTTTAAAGAGCGAATCGACATGTTCCTCCTTGAAGGAATATTGCTTGTTGGCGCGTGGCTGGCTTGAAGAGCCACTCGCCTTGCCTGATTGAGGTTTGGCGGGAGATTTGGTCTCCGTTGCCAAATTATCCTTCCGCTTTGTTTGGAGGGATGTATCTGGCGCACGCCTTGCCGACCTTTCCGGCCTAGGCTTACCTTCCTCCGCTCTGACGCGGGCGACAATCTCCTCAGCCTGTTCACTTTGTTGGACTAATTGCTTCCAGGTGCGGCTTTCAGCAACTCCTATTTGAGCAAGGAGTAAGGTTTGGAGATTGTGGCGGCATGTTTCTACCAGGGTGGCCTGGGTCATACCGCTTGGACACCGGAGTGCCATGTTCCGAAATCTTTCCACGAAAGATTTGACGGACTCCCCTTTTTGCTGTTTGGTAGCCAAAAGGGTTGGCATTGTGACTTCGGAGTCATCCTCGAAGAAGCATGTTAAAAAGAGCTTCTCCAAATTACCCCAGTTCTTGATAGAACCTTCTGGAGCTTCATAAACCATTCGAAGGCCAACCCTTTCAGGGTGCCGATGAACAGGCGTGCCAGGATGGCGTCATTATCTACTACATTCCCGGTTTGGGATTTGAAGTAGTAGATGTGCTGGTTGGGTGACCCCTTCCCATCAAAGGCTTGAAGAGTTGGAGCTTTGAACTTGGGCGGGTACGGAACTAAGTCCCATTCAGCCGGGTAGGGCCGGACCACTCCTACTTCTTGGAGGTCTTTGCGATTGGCAAGGGCCTCGAGGCGTCGCTCCAGTTGACTCATTCTTTTAACATGAGCCTTTCCCTGGTCTTGGTCGCCTTTTACTTGCGACGAGGACTTGGACGAGCCGGAAGTAGATTGCCGCGTCTCCTCAGAAGGTTCGGAAGATGAGCTTTCTTCCTTTTTCCCTTTGCCCTTTGACTTTTTAGGAGGGGACCTCCTCCTGTCTTCGAGCAGCTGTGCAATTGCCTGCTTGAGGGAGTTGATAGATTATTGCTGAGCAAGAATCATATCCATTTGTGCCTTCTGGATCTGCTCCAAACGTTTAGTCGTCTCCTCAGGAGTGCCTGTCATGTAGGCGGAGGTCTCCTTTTCGACGGAAGAGTTTGAAGCCCTTGATTCCGCTACGGCGGAGTGAGAATCATTAATGCCATGGGCTAAGGCATTATAGTCAATTAGGGGAATGGCCCCAGTCCGGGTGCGAGTGTGTCGATACACCCCTTCCGGTTCAGAGTCAGACTCGGAGTCGTCTGAGCTGACTGCAAGTTGTTTTCCCTTACTCCTGCTTGTCATATTCGCAGTGAGCTCCGGGTACTCAACGTCAGAGAAGGTTCTCCTTCTGTGGGAGCGTCTTCTTTTAGCTGACGGAGGAATCAGGGTTAGCTGATTGGTAGTGAAAAGTGCATTTTATCATCATATTTACCGTCACATTTTCATATTTATTTATATAATTCTGCACATTTATTAATATTTTGTGATTTATTGTGTGCAGGCCTCGAAATAATAAAAAGAAAGAATTAAAGCTTAAAGAGCCCAAAAGCCCAGATCCAAGCCCATATTTGAAGCCCAAGAGTAAAAGTGCAAATATCAATTGTCAAAGTGCAATTATGCAAGGGCTAAAGTTGCAATTATTAAAGATGAGGGAAGGATAGAATTCTACCCAACCCTAAACTCTTGCAGGATGAGGATAAAAGCCAAAGAGAGTGCAAAGATAAAAATTCAAAGAATTCGGATTCAGACTGTACACGTTTTAGTATTTAAATCATAACTTTTGCTACAGTTATGCAAATCCGATGATTCAAGATGCTCCAGAAAGAAGACTTAAAGACCTACAACTCTTATGTTGATCAAACTTTCTAATTCAATCCGTAGATAAGCTAATTTCGGCGATCAACATGATAAGAAGTTGCAGGACAGATTTGAATTTCTGGAGATAAGATCTTTTTGGGAGAGTTGTACTAGGACTCTACATCTTCCAACACCTATAAATATCCCTGCAGATGCAACACAGAGAGTACACAATCCACAGTCCAGAGAAGAGCCAAGGGCCAAAGTTAGGGTTTTTAGGTTTTCTTTCCACCTTTGTATAAATTTTATTTTCTTTTTGTAAAAGCTGAGAGGAGATATGTATTCATGGAGGAAGGGATCTGCTTGTACTGATGGTGACAGTCGTGTAAGTGTTATTTTTCCACCATTGTTTAATAATCGAATCAAGGCTTGTTTTATTTTATTCTTGTATTATTCTAGTTTCTTTTATTCTTATTTTAATCTTGTATCTACTTTCTTCTATTTGTTCTCTAATGTCTTGCCCACCATGAGATCCATCTGCTTCGAGAATACCTAGCCGAAGAAGGAACCTTGACGGCCCAATGGCGATGAACAGGTCTTCATAGCTTGTTTTTCATTTCATAGAGTAGATTAAGAAGGCGGACGATCCCATAAGCCGTGCTTGTACGCCTTCCAAGAAAAGGTAAATCATCGCAACGGTTCAAACGGCAAGCAGACTAAAGAGATAAGTTTTCTTTCCTCTTCTTTTATTTTCTTTTCTTTTTTGTAGATTAAATCCACATCTTCCACAATTCTTTTCTTCCATCCATTGTAAATATCATCCATTGTAAATACCACTATTTAACTAATAAAAATAAAAGCTTTAGAGTATAACTTGCTTAACGCTTCCATCGCAGTCCCTCCTTGAGGATCACGACCCGCATAGCCTTGCTACCGCGGATTAGAACTGAGACTTGCACATCTATTTTTAAAACTAACATATAATATTTTGTGTGCAGGAAAAATCAGTCAACAAATTGGCGCCGTTGCCGGGGAGGGACGGTAAGTTTATCTCTAAAACAAAAATTTAATTTTTAACTAATTCTTTATTCTTTTCTGTTTGCAGGTTTGGAGAACAGGAAACAGAAACATAGCAGCAGCAGTGGACATATTGCTATTCTGTGCCTCTGCCCTCGAAGGCAGAGCACCAGAACCCACTGTTTTGCCGCGGATCCGCGGCCAGAGCCGCGGAAACGCGGCAACAGTGGTGAATTACTGATCCAAATTTTTGCAGGGTGCTTCAAGTTAAAAATTCTGCTTTCTGCTCTGTTCTGATTTGTTCTGTGATATACCTGTAAATTGCTAATAATTCAACAGTAAATTATTGGTTGTTAAAAATAAAATTTGATTAGACGTTTGCATATTAGGCACGTGTCTTTTCAATTATTTTTATTTACTGTTGAAGAGTGCTGGAGACGCAAGGTACGTACGCATTGCATGTAGAATAGGACTCATCTCTTGGTTGATTTTCTGCTTTGAGTGAATTCTATCTATTTATCTTGTACACTTGCACTAATTCATCTTAAGGGCATAACCCATTAACAAGATAAGGTGGGGATTTCATCACCCTTCCTTAGCCCAAAAATCATATCCCAAGCACTCACTAACCCAAGCCTAACTTAAAAATTAGTAGACGTTGGCCCTAGGGACACTCGGACTCAATTAGGAGATTATCCTAAGGGGGAACGGTGTTGGAAGTTGACTCCTGCCAAATCAGTGTCTAGGAAGGGGATTGAGGGCCGAAAGCCCGAAGTGTGGTGGTTATTTAATTAAGGAACGTCTTTGACGGAAAACCTCCCACCACTCTTGCCCCGACCTAGCTGATTAACTTGTGGTCAAAGTCTACACCCTACCTCCCGTGGACAGTCTAACCAGTTAGGAGTCGTCTAGGTCATAGGTCTACCCTAACTTAGGTTAGAATTTTTCTTTTTTGTTTGTTTATTTGTTTGTTGTGTTTGTGTTGGTGTGATATGGCATGTAAGAATAATTCCAATTTTAATCCATATTACACCCCTAACTATTATTCGGATATTACCAACCCGGCATACCCTAACTTTGACCAATCTAGTGTGCCGGAATGGTCTTATCCGAATGAGTATAACCCACACCCCCCATCTTATGACTATAATTTCCATAATAATTTCAACTCGTCTTCATGGGGTTTCGAGTCCCCCGAGTCTAATTCTCAACCAAATTGTCATCCATATCCATCTAGTCCACATTCTTCCCAAGATTCATACTCAGATCCACCCATTCAGAATAGAAAACCATCTATCGGGAAAATGATGAGTATGCACGAGTCCAAGCAACAATCACCATCAATCTTAGACATGATGATGCGTGAGTCCACCGATTCACAACTTCATCACGATCTCACTTCCTCTTTCCAAATCCAATTCCAAAAGAGGCTTGAAGCCATGACTCAGGCTAGATTAGCTCGCGAGCATGATTTAGATATGATGGTTCAATCCTTACGTTCTCACAGTTCGGCAAATTCTGATATCGCTGACCACTCTCTTAGAGCCGACGAACCAAGTTGCTTTGGACAACAAGATTCTATTTCAGTGCCATCATCTGAACTTGCCGAAACTCCAATTCTTGATAATTTGGCAAGTTTTTCCTTTCCTGAAATAGAACTTGAGCATGAATATGATCATGATCTCCCACTTGATGATTCAATTTTATTTCCTGATCCAATAATGACTCCAGTGTCTCCACCTGATTTCACTTCTCCCGAGTCAACATTGGATCCTATTCCAATTCATTATGAAATTGAATCACCCATTTTAGATGATCATATTGAACTTGACCTAGATTCTCACAATCTCTTTACTTCTGAAACTGATTGTACAATTCTGACGGAAGATGTTGACCTTAGTTTTGAAGAATTGTATGGTGATGAGCTAGAATTCCTTAATATTGGAAGTAAAGAGATATCACCCATATTAGGTCACATTCCATTGTGGGAAGAAGATTGTGGACTTGAGTTTCAATTTCTTGACATGGACCCACTTCTTGAACCTAGCCCGACTCCTGAGCCCTTACTTGATTTGAGCATCTTCCTTGAGTCGGTATTCGTTCCCGTACCTATAATGTCCAAGTCAATAATTCCATCTTTTCATACTCCATTTTGGGACAAGGAGGTTGAGACAATTAACTCTGAAATTTATTATGAAATTTGGAAATTTGATGGGGTGGAAATTCTAAAAAATGATTATACATATATTTTAGTGGGTTATGTAAGGAAAGTTTCTGGTGGGTTCCACCAAATTATCTGTTATCTTGATTGGGCCGCATTTCGTGGACCAATTAGACCACCTCCGGAACCACCACCCTAAGGTAACTTCCGCCTTCCCTTGTTCTGTTTCATGCATATATGCATTCATTCATACATTGAGGACAATGCATGAGATAAGTGTGGGGGTGGGCTTTACTAACATACTAACATAAGTAGACACTAACAAAATTTGCTAATAAAAAAAAAATTTAAAAAAAAAATGTTATAAAAAGGAAATATTTTGACTTATTTTTTGAAAGAAATCTAAGTTAGTTTTAAGGATTAGGAAAATCACGATTAGGATTTCTAAAAACTTGGTCAAAATAAATAAATTGTTTAAATTTTTAGGTATAGGAGAGAAATTGAATAAATAATTAGTCTTGATTTTTACCTTAATGAAATGTGCATACCAAATGCATATCTAGGATTCTAAGACAAAGACCTTGTGCCTCATAAAAAAAAAAAGAAAAAAAAAATCACCAATTAAGCTGATACATGTGCCTCAAGAAGCATAAGTATTCATGCCTAAAGGTGAGTAAATAAAATAAAATCCTTAGTTTTGGGGCCTAGTTCACTCGAATTTGAGTCCGCGGGGTGTTTTCTCACTTGGTGCCCTAAAGCCAACCGGTTTGGGAGTCATCGACTTTAAGTTCGTTACATGGGTGGATTAGAAAGCCTAAGAAGACTAAGAAATATAATATATGTATTAACACATCTAATAATCAATTAGTTAGGTATGAGGGCCTCAAGAAGCCTTGATACTTATACGAAAGAAAATTAGATGAGTTATACATGCCAAAAAAAAAAAATTATATTAACACATCTAATAGTCAATTAGTTAGGTATGAGGGCCTCAAGAAGCCTTGATACTTACACGAAAGAAATTAGATGATGTTATAAAAATACTAAAGAGGCATGAGAGTCCAAGTTAAGGAATACCTAGATTCACAAGGGTGCGTATGACTTTTGGTAACGAAAAAGACTATATTAGAAATTCAATTTTAATCCTTACCTAAAATGAATAACAATTGACTTTATAAAGACTAGGTTTGAAGAATGAATAAAATTGAGGATCCTAAAACTTATAGACTACTTAGTCTCTTCCAATATAAGACAAATATTTTCCTTTTTATGGATTTTGTGGGTGTAATCCGCTGAAAACCCTCACGAGACAACACTCGTCCTCTAGGGTAACCTAGAGGTTTAACGGCTTGTTGCACGTGCTAAGTGCAATCGTGATTCCTACGAAAGTGAGTTAGGTTAGATTAACTTTTTCTTTTTCTTTGTTTTTACTCGAGGACGAGCAAAAAGATAAGTGTGGGGGTGTGATTGGTAGTGAAAAGTGCATTTTTATCATCATATTTACCGTCACATTTTCATATTTATTTATATAATTCTGCACATTTATTAATATTTTGTGATTTATTGTGTGCAGGCCTCGAAATAATAAAAAGAAAGAATTAAAGCTTAAAGAGCCCAAAAGCCCAGATCCAAGCCCATATTTGAAGCCCAAGAGTAAAAGTGCAAATATCAATTGTCAAAGTGCAATTATGCAAGGGCTAAAGTTGCAATTATTAAAGATGAGGGAAGGATAGAATTCTACCCAACCCTAAACTCTTGCAGGATGAGGATAAAAGCCAAAGAGAGTGCAAAGATAAAATTCAAAGAATTCGGATTCAGACTGTACACGTTTTAGTATTTAAATCATAACTTTTGCTACAGATATGCAAATCCAATGATTCAAGATGCTCCAGAAAGAAGACTTAAAGACCTACAACTCTTATGTTGATCAAACTTTCTAATTCAATCCGTAGATAAGCTGATTTCGGCGATCAACATGATAAGAAGTTGCAGGACAGATTTGAATTTCTGGAGATAAGATCTTTTTGGGAGAGTTGTACTAGGACTCTACATCTTCCAACACCTATAAATATCCCTGCAGATGCAACACAGAGAGTACACAATCCACAGTCCAGAGAAGAGCCAAGGGCA
The DNA here is from genome assembly GCA_038442645.1 of Agave tequilana. Lineage (NCBI taxonomy): Eukaryota > Viridiplantae > Streptophyta > Magnoliopsida > Asparagales > Asparagaceae > Agave > Agave tequilana. The sequence continues at coordinate 139,526 of JAVJIF010005038.1, read as the reverse complement.
AAGTTAGGGTTTTTAGGTTTTCTTTCCACCTTTGTATAAATTTTATTTTCTTTTTGTAAAAGCTGAGAGGAGATATGTATTCATGGAGGAAGGGATCTGCTTGTACTGATGGTGACAGTCGGTGTAAGTGTTATTTTTCCACCATTGTTTAATAATCGAATCAAGGCTTGTTTTATTTTATTCTTGTATTATTCTAGTTTCTTTTATTCTTATTTTAATCTTGTATCTACTTTCTTCTATTTGTTCTCTAATGTCTTGCCCACCATGAGATCCAACTGCTTCGAGAATACCTAGCCGAAGAAGGAACCTTGACGGCCCAATGGCGATGAACAGGTCTTCATAGCTTGTTTTTCATTTCATAGAGTAGATTAAGAAGGCGGACGATCCCATAAGCCGTGCTTGTACGCCTTCCAAGAAAAGGTAAATCATCGCAACGGTTCAAACGGCAAGCAGACTAAAGAGATAAGTTTTCTTTCCTCTTCTTTTATTTTATTTTCTTTTTTTGTAGATTAAATCCACATCTTCCACAATTCTTTTCTTCCATCCATTGTAAATATCATCCATTGTAAATACCACTATTTAACTAATAAAAATAAAAGCTTTAGAGTATAACTTGCTTAACGCTTCCATCGCAGTCCCTCCTTGAGGATCACGACCCGCATAGCCTTGCTACCGCGGATTAGAACTGAGACCTCGCACGATCTTTTCTTAAATCTAATATTCAGTATTTTGTGTGCAGGAAAAATCAGTCAACATCAGCTGTCTGACTAAAGACTGCTGGTGTACGCCTGATCCGCAACGGCACTCGGAGAGAATATGGATGAGCCGTTGGCAGCAACACGACGAAGTGGCCTGATTGGCACTTCTTTTCCTCGTCAGATAATCCCTCAAATCCATGGGAGGGGGATTGAAAAGATCAGCCTCGCAACGTCAAAGACGGGAGGCATCCATGTGCTGCACAGCCTGGACGCAGGCTTCAGGGACGCGGTTCTCGCGATGCGGCTGTGTAACGCGCTTCTGGCGTCTCTGCTGAGATGAAACGCGAGTCTCGCGTTGCTGCCTGGTGCGTCTGGGTAGAGACACTTGAGAGAGGATGGGCTGCTGGGCCCCACGCCTATGGGCTCGTGCCTCTTGCGCTTGACGAGGCGCAGAGGTCTCACCTTGGCGTTTGATGAGTTGGTCCTCGGAGGACCTAACTGAAGGAATCTCGCGTTTGGGACGCCAAACGCGGACTTCACGTACTGGACGCGGCGCGGGCAAGGCGCAAGATTGTACGTCGCGTCCAGCCTCAGTTGGACAACCAACGGTTCCAACTTGCAGCTGACGCGCACGTCTCCTCTGTCGACGCTCAGCGTTTCGATTGCGTCGAGGAGGTGGAGAGAGACCAACGACATCCTGATGCTGGACATCAGGGACTTTGACCACGCGGGTCTCCTGAGAGACGCTGACACGGGTGTTCTGTGCGACGCGGTTGGTCGCAAAGGCAGATGTGCCTGGGACCACGCGGGCCTTCTGAGAGGCGTTGGCGCGGGTACCTTGCTTGGCACAGTCGGCAGCAGGGGAGCTCGAGAAAGCCACAGATTGGGCGTCGAGGCCACTTCCCGTCGAGACCCGGCGACAGACGCGGGTCTTTGGGCTCTTGGAGCCGGAAGAGAGAAACTCTTCGTACTTCGCCTGGTCGAACTAGACAACGAGCGATTCGACCATCTTTCCCTTATAGTGGACGTCATCTTGCGCCACTATTTGCTCCTCAGTGACAAACGTAGTCCCCAGCGGAGTCGCCATCTCTTGTATGACCCGGGAAAGAGGGAGACAGTGAATTGCCGTAAAAGTTTTCCTTGAATCAAATGAAAAGGATTACAACAAGAACTGTTCCTTCCGGTTACAAGGGAGGGAGAATATTGAATCTTGAATTCCCCCTTTGTTTAAGGCTGGGTTCTTCGTGTGGCGGTGGAGAGTGAATCTTGTTCTCCGTTGACCAGATGACCGTCCTTCAGGGATCTCCTCTTCGGCCGGTAGAAAGAGTGACACAGCTCTGTCTACCAAAACTCTAAAAGAGAAGGTAGGCGAAAGCTAGCTCGTACGCAGCGAACTTGCTGAAGAGTTGATCTGCTTCTTTTCTCTCTGTGTCGCCCTCTGTCTCTCTTCGTCTGATTGATTCTCTCTTCTTTTTTTTTGTCATAGCAAACAGGGCTATTTATAGAGGTCCTAGGGGTGAACGTCCCCCCTAAAAACGCTCCACAATGAGGGCCAACTTTCCCGCTACATGGGCGGTAACTAACCCACGTGCCTGCTAAAGACACGCCACGATGGGGGCTGATTTCCCTTACGTGTAGGCAGTGATTGGTCCCTTAACCAAGGCGGTTATAACTGAGACGCAGGTTTTAGACCTTTGCGTCTTGAGGCTGAGACGCGGGTGCCAGGCCGACGCGCCTTGATGCTGAGACGCGGGTGTCGAGCCGACGCGCCTTGATGCTGAGACGCGGGTGTCGAGCCGACGCGCCTTGATGCTGAGACGCGGGTGCCAGGCCAACGCGCCTTGATGCTGAGACGCGGGTGTCGAGCCGACGCGCCTTGATGCTGAGACGCGGTGAGTCCCTCGCGTCTAGAGCTTGAAACTTTGCTTTTCAATGGCTTGTCCTCCAGTAACTTTTGGACAGCCTACACAACCAAAGAAAGAATCAAGGTATTAATCTGAAATCTCAAGTTTTTATACTAAAGTCTTGAAAAGTAAGTCAAAGTGGAGATTGTTAGGATTTTGCCTTATTTTCAAGAGGAGAAGATGGTCCAAGAAAATCCATTTGAGTTGGAGAAGACGATGGCTTGAAGTATAAGAAACAAATCAAGGTGAAACAGTTTTCTTTTTACGCGATTGTGAGTTTTCTTATTCTGGTAGGATATGAATTGGATTAACTTCCTTTTCAATGAAGGTTTGTTTCTAAAAATTAAAGGGTCTAGATCCTTCTAGGTCAAGGAGATCAACTCCTAAAAGGATTGATCAAGATTCTTCAACCAAGCAAAGACCAAGATCATCTCATAGTCCAAATAGGAGTTGTATTGTAAAATTCTATAAGCATTATAATTGCATCAACCAAGCTGATCTCAAGGAGAAAAAAAAGCTGGAGAACACTAAGGAGATCAGAAGAAAGCCAAGCAAGGAGAGGAGCAAGGTAAAGACGCATAGAGATAAGTTAATACTCTTGTAATCTAAGGCATAGATTCAAGAGAAAGGTGAATACTCTTGTTGCATCAAGAGAAATGTTAGATCTCTTTGTACCAAGTTACTAATAAAGCTCTCTTAAATTATCTTCACATTGACGTAGGCCAAGTTTGAGCTGAACCACATTAAATCCTTGTGCGCTTTCTTTTTTACTCTTTTGTCTAGGTATTGCTAGTTTGCTTTACAATAGTTTTCCTTTGCAAGTGTTGATTACATTCCCAAATTCCGCAAACGTCAATTTTGAGAGTAACAATTGGTATCGTAGAATATCAATTTTGTCACAACATTTGCCATGCACAAAAATGTGTATTTTTAAATCAGTGAATGTATGTGTGCTTTGGCTTTCTTAATACTTCCGTTATAGCATATAGGCTATACGGGTCGAATCCACAGGGACGGGAGGCGATAGAAGCATTAACAGTTCGTGTTCACGTTATTTGCTAACAAGTTATTCTTTGTTAAAGAGAGAGAGAAGAAAAGGGAAAGAAACTTAGAAGTGATAGGTGGAGAAGGCGATGAAATCGAAGAAGCGAAAATAATAGAGAAGCGATTTTGAAATCAGTAAAACAAAATAAGAAAATAGAAATGAAGTGGAAAGTGAAGTGATTTAGAAAATGATATTAAAAACAAAATAGAAAAGAGAGAATTTGTAGTGAAAAGGATGAAAACAATGGTGAACTAAGAAAGTGATGAAACACAGATAAAAGAATGATAAAAGGGTTTTGAATTTGGATTTGGAGGCAAAGTAAAAAGAGAAAAGAATTCATTGCTACTAACTACTAAGTGCTTCACTAATCATGCTAATTTCTCAGTGATAGTTGCCTCACATGAATTCTTGACCATCACTAATCCTTGGCTTATTCAAGAGATGTATCAAAGCATGACACATAAGGTGGTCCTTCACATTCAAACTTGCATCAAGAGCAAGCTAATGCAAACACTAGATCGTCAAAACCATGAGAAGCATGTATGAAATAAGAGAGTTATCTTGTTAGCAAGTTAGAATGTTAGAATCCATCATCATGAGCCATCAATGGCTCTTGCAAGAGCAATGCATTACAGAGACAATTAGATTCACATGGATTATCAAGTAAGTAGTTAGATGATTAGCGGTTACTAGTTAGATTGCCATGAAAGAAAATTTAGCTAGTAGTCATGTTAGAGGTTAGAGAAGAAACCATGGAAAGAAAAGAGGAAGCTTTCATAGATTGTCACTCTCTATTACATCAATCTCTCATTCTCAATTGAATCAACTATGCCCTAATACACGATCTATAACAAAAACAAAATACAAGAAAAGAAGAAGAACAAATAAACTACAGTACACCACTAAAATGGAAGAAACTCTAGCCTACAGCTTTCCAACCTCGTTTTTAGCCCTCAAATACAGTATTTATAGGCAAATACAGACTCTGGATAACGAGACGACAAAGTGCCCCAACAACCTGGAGGAAACACGACAATTTCAGGGATCCAGTCCCTGATCTCTTGCCAGTTGGTCCATCTCGCTTCTAAGAACTTCTATGAATTTCTGTTTTTTAGTAATATGCATTTCTCCAGAGTCATCATTAATTTCTGGATCTAATGTATCTTCTACCGGCTCTCTAACTTGATTTTCAAGAAATGTGATTTAATTACCCTTATTCCGAATTTGCCCTTAAACTCTTGATTATCTGCAAAATAGACCAAAACATGGTTTAGAAGCGATATTTTATTCATAACTCGGTAGAAAAATGTGATTTGATGATGTAGAATTGTAGACTCATCACCCGACACTAGGCACACACTATGCGAGTGCGGCACAACGCAGACTCAAGAATACTGAGAAAACTTTGATCAACAGTGAAAAAATTTGAGAGGCTCTGATACCATGAGAATTTAGAGAAGAAGAAATTTCAGTATGTATATTTATAAAGCAATTATATCAATATATACAGATACAAGAGAGAGTAGATATATAAGAAAATGAGTAGTAATATAAGATAAGATGAGGGTAACTAAAAATAAGGGTATCTAATAATTGGATAAATGTATTTAAAAATAAGAGTATCTAACATGTATAACAACTGTGATATGGACTTGTTGGCAAATGCATATCATATGGTCCCTGTTGCTATTAGAATTTTAGTCCCTGTTGCTATTAGAATTTTAGTCATTTTTTGACTTGTTGGCACATCAAATGTGTGTATTCTTGGACTTGTTGGCATTTCACCCAATCTGTGACTTGTTGGCATATCAAATGTGTGTATTATTGGACTTGTTGTCATCGAGAAAACCGGTTGGATACCATCTAATTTTTTTTACTAGACAGCAGCAACAACGATAGTTGCTGCAGCTATTAGTTAAAAAAAATAGAAGAAGATAACTGAGAGGGGTAAACTCACTAGGGTTTCCAAAATTTGCCCTCTTCTTTATTCATTATGCAACCAAACACCGCATGAAAGAAGGAAGCCTTCTTCATTTTTATCAAAACAAACAATAAAAGAGAGGAAGAGATAAGATGGCTCTTCCTTTCTTCTTTCTCCCTTCCTCCCTCCTCTTCCTTCTTCTCTCTTTTCTCAAAATCCTAACAGCAAATTGGAATGAATACTTCAAGAGATGTGGTAACTATGGCGAGAGCACCTGAAATTTTTATAATAATCAAAACCGACAGAGTGAAGTGAGAAAGGTTTTCTCCTGTGACTCTTGTATAAAATTTATCTGTCCGTCTGTGTCACGTTTTCGTCTGCCAGAGCTCCTCTCGCCCCCTCCTCTTCCCCTCCTCTTCCTTCTACCATTGCCCTCTCTTTCTCTTCCCCTCTCTCTTTCTCTCTCCTCTCTCCTATTTTTTTTTTTTGCCGCCGGTCGGTTTCCCACCGCCGACGGTATTCTAATACTGTACCTATTATATTATGCGTATTATATCTAATACCTCATCCAGTACAGTTCATTAGTGGGGGCCGCATAAGGCAACAAAAGACTGGTCAATAAATAAAACAGAACTAGAGTATTAAGGTAACAGAAAATTGCGGTGCTCGTTGGGCATGCTCTCTCCCACAATAAAACCCGCAGCCCTAATCCTCGCACGTAGCCAAATAAACCCAAAAGAAAGGGTTAAAATTGGAAAAAAAAAAAAAAAAAAAAAACTTAGCACAGTGAAATCGAGCAGCGAGAAATGGAGGCCGGAGCTCTGGTGGCGTTTCCCGCCATCCCCGCCTCCCGCCGCCACGTGACCTCCAAGATTCGTGCGCTTCCTTTGACTCCCTCCAGGCTTCGCTCCCGTCACCGACTCCTCAGTTGCCGGTCCGTTTCTAAATTCCTTGCCAGCGCCGCTGCTGTTGCATCGGAGCCGGTAATTTCTCTTCTCAATTACTGCTTCATGAATTTTTTTTATTCTTTTCTTGCTAATTTCTCGATTCACATAGAGTTAAATCGAAATTTCATTCTGTTTTTGAAAAAAAAAAAACGAAACCTTGCGGTGATAACCCTTTGCATTGGGCTATTTAGGTCAATTTCGCGAAATGCATGTTGGGGCCACTGGAAATTTGACATTGCTATGTGTTTTTGGGAATTAAGCTAACAGGCAATTTTTTTATTTTTTGAAAACCCCAAATATATGATTCAAACCCGAGTTACTAAAAGTTACATGCAACTATATATTTTCGTTTTTCAAGGAATTGTTAGATATTTATGCTGGTACTTGAAATCACAATTAAGTTCAGTTTCTAATACTGTTAGGGAAAATTCATGATTGTAACAGCAGCTGATATTAGTTTCCTTTAGTATTGAAATCTTCGGGCCAGTTTCATGAAATGAAAATGTTTGACAGTTTGTTACTATATTTATTTTTTTATTCAATGAGTGAAACAATGGCTTAGGCCCCATCTTTCCCTTAAAAAAAAAAGTGAAACGAAGTATGTTAAAAGGTTAAAAAATGTTGCATGGATATGGTGTACTTTTTAGATGAAAATTTTGGGTCATAAATGTGGGCATAAATCTCCAACCAACAGCTATTCAACTGGGTAACATACCGATTAAATCCTCGTAACAGCACACTATCCACACGTATTGCCAACTTTTTAGCATAACAGTGGTTCAGTTTATCATGTTTCACCCTTCTCCTTAATTTGATGATTTAGTATGTTATCTGAAATCAAATGTTATGGCTGTCAACTGCAGTGTTTCATATGTTTTGGTTAAAAAATATTGGAAAACAGAGAAGTAACACATTTGTTTCTTTTTTAGAAGAAAAATTGCCACAGTGATATACTTTTAGTTACTCCCTTTTTTCTAAACTCATGGCACACACATGTGCAACAATGTTTAATATTTTCTCGTCATCCAAATTATTTTTGTTCCAACGAAAAAGTAGGAGTTGGTCATATTGTAGGCAATACAGATGCAGATTAGAAACTCTCCTTTGTTCACAACCTTTCTTTCCGTACCCCTACCCCCAGTTTTTTCCCCTTATTTCTGACCTAATTCTTATTTTGTTATAAATGGCCGGTTTTAAGCTTTCAGCTTGCTCTGTCTGTAAGCTGTTCAAGACAAAACTAAAGCCTAAAATTTCATCCTATGGTATGCTTTGGATCGGCAGAAGCCTAAAATATATTTGGAAACCAGAATTGTAATACTCTCTTTGACTGCCTTCTATTCACTAACAAACCATCTACCTCATCCGAGGTAAGCACCAAACTGTGCCAGAGCTTAATGGACCCAATATGCCATCCCAGTGCAGAAGACACCTGCATTCAGTGAATAATCTATGAGGAGTGAGGGCTGTGGAACCCACCTTATATTTCAAAGAAAAAGAAAGAAAAAAGAAAAAGAAGAAGAAGAAGAAGAAAGAAAAAAGAAGACGAAGAAGAAGAAAAAAGAAAAGGGTGCAAGCTTCCAAAATTCCCGTAGACTGAGAAAAAGTGTAGATGCAACACGATAGGATTTGCTGCAAAAAATCACCTTATCTATGAGGCACAGTAGTCACTTACCTGAAATCACCGACCTCCTTGCATCCATTGGCTTGTCACATGATCCACATTTCTGAAACAGTAAAATTAATGTTACATGTCTTTGAGTCTTCAAGAATAATGAACACGTCCCTTGAGTCTTTGCAACAATGCATGAGTCCCTTTGAGTCTTCTACAAGGAATCGAACAGGGAACTTTTGGTCTTTAAAAGCCCATAAAAAATCATGTGTCCCTTTGATTTTCTGATAAGTGATGAAGAGCATGGTGGACAGGTGACATCCTAGATGAAGAAAAAAAATGAGGAGAGAGTCAATATTTTTCTTGGGAGGGGAAAGGAATAGAGAGGAGGATAGTTTGTCGAAGAATAGGACAGAGCCACTTGAGATCATTTAAGATTAGTTGCGGTCTTCTAGGAAGACGAAAAGGGAAGAGATAAAAGAGTTTCTTTGGGAAAATGAAAGCAATATTTGAGAATTAATGACAGTGATTGAAATGATTCATATAACACAGAAAAGTGAAAGAGGTAAATATAGCACGTCATTTATAGTATGGTATTTTTCTCAAGGATGCCACTCTACTACATCCATATAATTACAAATGCAGATCCAAGATAATCTTTTTGGATTTTGGATAAGCATCTATTCTGACTACATGATCCTAAGTGGCTTACCAATTTATTTGATTCAAACTCCCTTCAAAAGTGGAGCATCTGTTTTCATGCAGTAAAGTTTAAATTTCTTTTTTCAGTTTAGATTTCTGTGACTGCATGGAGACTGTAATAAACGTACTTCACTAAAGTTTTTGATTATTTGGGCAGATGGATGAGACTTGTCTTAAAACATTCTTGATATTCATATAATTTTGTAATCATGTATGATTGATGTTTCATGGGATGTCTGTTTTCTAGGAGACTCAAGTTCAACAGAATAATTCTTCAGAACTTGACCTGTTCGCATGCCCAATTTGTTATGAACCGCTGATAAGAAAAGGTCCTTCAGGTCTAAACTTGTAAGTGAATTCGTGTTGTGGTGTAAAAATATTTAGCAAATTGCTTGTGTTTCTGCCAAATCATATTGTTACATGGCTTGCAGGGCAGCAATCTATAGATCTGGATTCAAGTGCAAGAAATGTGATAAGTCATTCTCCAGTAAAGATGTCTTTCTAGATCTCACTGTTACTTCTGGAACGACAGAGTACAATGAGCTCAAACCTGCCCGAACTGAGTTATTTAGGTACAGAAAATTGATATTTCTCATGTTCATATTCATGCTCTGTTTCTGGTGGCTCAAGGGTACAACAACAATGCCTTTTATCCCACACTTTTGGCGTAGGCTACTTGAATTTCTCGGTTAAGGGCCATCTCCTCAGTGAAATTAACAATTATGATATCCTTTTAAGGTTCCTCTATCCATGTTCATTTAGACCATGTTTTGAAATATCATCTCATACCAATATGAAGCTGATATGACCGAGACAATACCAATATTGCCAACATGACTCAGATAAAATGACAAATTATTGCTGATATTGCTGATTTAGATACCAAAAACCTACGGCCAATAACAACCAAGATTTCAATCCTTGATCTAGGCGTATTGCTGGTCCTTGTTGATCCATAAACTACAACCCTGTCACATCTCCCAAATGGTACCCTTATGGCCTCCATTGGACATGCCAAAAACCATCTCAATAGGTTCTCCCTCGTTTTCTCCTTAATAGGAGTTCCCACTTGACTTCTTACAATGCATTCATTCATAACTCTCTCAGTGTATTTCCACGCTCCATCACAACCCTCCCATTTAGCTACTATTTTTGTTCATATTTTTTCTTAATAACCCATAAAGTATTCCTGGTCTTATAGCAATCTTATAGAAATTTACAATTTCACGAGTATTTTATGTTCACATAATACTCTAGAAGCACTACTCCACTTTAATCATCCTGCTTCAGTTCTAGTGAGCAATTTTATGTTTGTGGCTTTTGAAAAAATAGTCAGTGGTACAGAATGTCCTTTTGCTGTATCTCTCAAAATCTGTTTAGCAAACTTATTATCTTCTTTATCAGGTTCATTAATGGTCGCAAGTTGTATCGTCTTCCCGAAAATGATTCTATATATCTTAGTAATTTTTCTAAATGTAAATTTCAATTCACGTTTCCAGAGAGTCAACAGCTCAAAAATGACTATAAGTGCCAGAGATGGTGGTTAAGTGGCTGTTATTGGAGTGCAATCAATTGTTTGACTTTCCTTTGAATCCTACATCAACGTGTGGGGGTTGAATAAAAACACTAACTGTACCTCTGAATAAGGCTTGCTTATGATCTTTTAAGAGGAGGAGATTATCTCTCTTACTTTTCTAGCTATTGGATCTTCTGATCTGATGGTTAGGAGACAGATGGGGGGGCATGACATCATTCCACAAAAGTGGACATGACATCATACCACTTTTTGCACCATTGCCTATGAACATCCAATGGTGCAGAAAGTGAGAGAAGGATAATTATTTCAATATAAATAATTATAAGATCCATAACCATTAACTATACCTTTAGAATAGTAATAACAATTTATATATCAGAAGATCAGTACAGTGCTAATAATCCTTGCATGTTAGATAATTATTAAATAAAGTGTAAAAAGTATGACGGCGTATTATAAGTGAATGCTGGTTATGGGAACAATTTTGAAGTCTCCCCAAAACATGTGAAAAAAAAGAAAATAAACAAGCATCACGCGGGGTGTAGTGCTTCAAAGATCATAGCATATGAACATGATGTTCTTCAATATATCAAGTAGACTTACTCTATTTTTGGGTTTACACCTTCAATTTATTGATTTTATATTTTGCAGTAACATAGAAATTCTGTTTTGTTTTGGACGTGGAAAATTGGTAAGGACCATCCTGTGATTTATCGTTCTCAACAAATTGTGGAGCAGCTGTGCTAGGTTGTTAGCAACCTTGGTGTGAAACGTGTACGCTTGTATAGAAATCAACAACAAAATACTCAATCACGCTTTACCAACATGAAACGATCCTTGGTAAGAAAATGTTAAAACTAATAAAACGAATAGGTATAATAAAATAACATGCGTAAACAAATTCAATTCAATCGAGAATCAACTAAAGATAATATATTATGCGACAAAAGATTTTACGATCAATATTAAAACTACTGAATTACAGGTAAGAAGATACGCACAATCTCATGTTTGTGGTCAACAGTTAAATCGATAAAAAACTCAGAGATTAAAATATCAGACTCAAAATAACCGATTTAGATAAGAAACGTACTTACTGAGGATCAAGTGTGATCTCAATATCCTTGTGATGATTGTAGATGTGTAAAGCTCGCTTTTACGAATTCAACACTTCGAACTGTGCGTGATTTAGATTCCGAATGAGAAAGTTACGATCAATACAAATCTTGAACACTTAGTGGTCTTTTTTACTGTAGCAATCGATACTGTAGAAGCCGAGGTATTGTAGCATTGGGGTACTATAGTGGAGTACTGTAGCACTGTATTGTGGCGGTTACTGTAGAGTTTTTTTTGTTTGTGGGAATTTTATAGAGAATTAGAAGAGGAATTTTTCTAGTTTTATTGTGAAATAGAAATTAGAACTTGGGATTAGAGACCGAGAAGAGAATTGGAACTATAGAAAATTGAGATGATAGAAACTAGAATTTTGAGGAGGAAAAAGAGATGAAAAAGGATAGGCTAGCTAGACTTTCACACTATAAATTAGAATTTCTCTAGGGCTTCCCACCAAAGAGAAAAATTTGATGAGAGATCACAATTCACACAAATTTGAGGAAAAAGTTTCATATCTTCATTGCCTTCCATATTGTTTGATATAAGAGGCATTTTATAGGCTTGTACAAAATTGAATACAACTTAAACTAAACTCTTAATCAAAATAGAATTACAATTTCAAATTTTAGAAACTAAACTCCTAATAAAAATACAACTCTAAAATATAAAACTCAAAATAAAAAACTTAAATACATAAAGTTCTACTACTAGTAAAAAATTGGAACGAGGTGTTTTCTCCATCGGTGATATACGTGCCATACACGTGGCTTGATGTCTTTATCTTTCTCCCCGCGTTGGAGAGAACTCGACTCCGTCGAGTTAGAAGTGAAAGTGCTTTTATACTGCTTTAAAATTTCATAATCTTTGACAGTTTACTTCGGTCTAGCCATGTATCATTATTTGGTACTTTTCCTATCCAACAAATTAGATATTTTTGGATCCCACCATTTTGGATGGTGATAGTTTTATTATCTAAGAATTTATCAACTTGACATGCTGTATAGGGTAAAATATCTTGTAGTGGTAAAAGGAAGGGGCTCTCGAAAATAGGCTCAGGAGAAGACTCATCAACAAATGGGATAATATCAAGACCTTAATAATCCACTAAACAATCAATATTGAAAGTAGAACTGATACCAAAATTTATAGAAAGATCTATAACATAAATATTATCATTCAATTTCATCAAGCTTTGAAATGGATCAGAACTACAAGCATGTAACTTTTGAACATCACCAACATTAAAATATTTAATCTATTCCTATCATCAGTTCGTATCTCATGGTTGGCATTGTTTTGTGCAATTTTATCTCGATTTCATTGTGTGGTGTGTGCACTTGTGATGCAAGATGACGCAACTAGTAATGCATACTTATTGAAGTTATACTGATCGATTATGGGGATAAAGTCTGTGGAGAATTTCGATTTAGTACCTAACATAGGCCATAAAAGAAAAGAAAATGATGTCGGCAGTAGAGGAGGAGGGGTTGCTGATCAAAACAGGTTATGATAGTAGAAGTCGGTAGTAAAGGAAGCAGAGAAGATGGTGTTGGAAGTAGAGCTAGGGAAGGGAGAGGACGAATGACAGTAAACTCTTTAATTACACGAATGACTTTCAAAAAAATAGTATTATCAGTCTTAGGTGTTTCAATGAGAACTTCGTCATTGATGACAATCTTAAACAGGCTTGGACAATTGGCAGTAACATGACCGTAACCTTGACATTTGTAGCACTTAATTGTGAGACTAATCTTGGAAAAGTTCTTTTCAATGTTCTTGCTCTTATTGTTATCAGACTTTTCTTTGAATTTTCTAACTGTGGGGATCACATAAGGAACACTACTTTTCGAGTTTTGGTTGAAAGAATTCATGATTTGGAGTAGGTTATCAATTTTAGTCATGATATCATCAAGTGTTGGTTGGGACTCGATGGTTTGGTTCAAGGGAGTGAGTTTGATCGGTGGGAATGAAAGTGTATTAGACCTACGAGGTTGAACTGATGGAGGAGGTCTAAATTTGTAGAAATATGGTGGCACATACTTGATTTCTAGCTCTTCTTTCATCCTATCCCATATTTCAATTGGTTGTTGACCACAGAATACTCACCTATTTACGAAATCAGTCCAGTATTGGTTAGCTTGCCCAATCAGTTTCGTGATAGCGAACTTAATTTTCTCAGCATCAGAAAATGAGTATCGGTTGAAGTACTTGTCCATGCTTTGCAGTGTTTTAAATGTCGGTCAACATTTCGTTTTCAAGCCCTCACCGCCACGACATTCCCACCCTCATTTGAAATGACGTTTTGAAAAATATCGGCCTATATTTTGGGAAAAATTCGATATGTTGGTTGGTCTTGGAGCAATTGAGAAATTTCTATAATGGGTTAGTAAACGTATGCAAAATGTTAAGCTAAGTATACCTATTCTAAACATATTTATGTAGTTTTGCATAAGTTGTATATGTATTGCTTTAATAAGAATTTTAAAATTACATTATTTAAGATATCTAGGACATATATATGATATCCTCCATGACGTTCGAAATTTACTAGATGACCCCAAAATATCTACGAAATCCGACATTCAATTACGACATCCGACATTTTCTCGATATCTGACATTTAAAACACTGATGCTTTGTAGCCAATTTACAAAAACTTGAGAATCTCTTAAATAACCAGAATAATCCAGACGATCATTAAAAGTTGATACATCCATGTTGGTGGTGTGAAATTTGTAATTTTTATTTTATTTTATTTTTTAAATTCAAGAAAATGGTAAAGTTTTCTAACAAGTGCCTAGATGATGCAAATATATACTAATTTTTATTTTATTTTATTTTTTTTTAAGATTGTCGGATTAATCAAACCCTAATCTTATCGGTTCAATTGGCTATATCGGTGTAACTCAGGTGGGAGATTTTTCGCTCTTAGCATTTCTTAATTACATAACCACTTTGAGTAATCTTTCTTAGTTAAACACAATCGTACATAATTTCATGAAAGGATTTACCCTTCATTGATTCCTAAATTGCACTATTTTTTTGGTTTTAAATTAAATTTAACTAGATGCAAGAAAGCGAATAAACGTGACTAATATGTAAATCCTACCTAACTGTGCTCTGATACCAAACTGATGTGAAATATGTATGCGTGTATGAAAATCAACAACAAAACACTCAATCACGTTTCACCAACATGCAAAGATCGTTGGTAGGAAAAATTTGAAACTAAAAAAGCGGATAAGTGTAACAAAATAACATGCACAGACAAATTCAATTCAATTGAGAATCAACTAAAAATAATATATTATGTGACAAAAGATTTTACGATTAAAATTAAAGCTACTGAATTATAGGTAAGAAGATACGCACAATCTCACGTTTGTGGACAACAATTAAATCGATAAAAAACTTAGAGATTAAAATTTTAGACTCGAAATAACTGATTTGGATAAGAAATGTACCTACTGAGGATCAAATGTTACTTCAGTATCCTTGTGATGATTGTAGATGTGTATAGCTCGCTTTCACGACTCTAACGATTCGAACTGTGTGTGATTTAGACTCCAGATGAGAAAGTTACGGTCGAAACAAATCTTGAACACTTTAATTGTCTTTTTTACTGTATCTACTGTAGAAGTTGAGATACTGTAGCATTGGGGTACTGTACCGAAATACTGTAGCGCCGTACTGTAGCGGAATACTATAGATTTTTTTGTGTGTGTGGGAAATTTTATAGAGAATTAGAAGAGAGATTTTTCTATTTTTTTTTTGTGAAATAGAAATTAGAACTTGGGATTAGAGATCGAGAAGAGAATTGGAACTATAGGGAATTGAGATTATAGAAACTATGATTTTGAGAAAGAAAAAGAGATGAGGAAAGAGGATAGACTTGTTAGGATTTCATACTCTAAATTAGGGTTTTTCTAGGGCTTCCCACCAAAGAGAGAAATTTGAAAAAGATCACAACTCATATAAATTTGAGAAAAAACTTTCATATCTTCATTGACTTCTATATTGTTTGATACAAGAGGCATTTTATAGGCTTGTATAAAATTGAATATAACTCAAACTAAAACTCCTAATCAAAATAGAATTGCAATTTCAAATTTTAGAAACTAAATTCCTAATAAAATATAACTTTAAAATAAAGAAACTAAATACATAGAGTTTTACTACTACTAGAAAATTGGAACGATGCATCTTCTCCACTTGTGATACACATGCCATATACGTGGCTTGATGTCCGCATCATTTACTCTCTAGAAACTAATGAGAATGATGAGGATGACAATACCCTATATGGTGTGATGAAGAACAAAGATAGCACAAGTGAAAGTGAAAAAAGAAAAGAAAAAAGAATAAAAGAAAAAGAAAAGATAAAAGTGAATATAAGATTAGGTGGCATCATATGACAAAGTAACATGATGGTCTCACAACATAACTCAAGGAAAATTTTCATCACAGAGAAAAAAATAAATCTATTTCTTTTTAATTCACCAACTCATCTCTTTAATTATAGCTAAAGATTATGTTTTATTTATAATAAGATTTTTCTTCAAGCCTGAGGAAAATAGAAATAAAAAACTGAAAAACTCTTCCTAAAAAATAATTCTAATAGAAAGAATCTAATTAATCTAAGCCCTAAGAAATATCTAAAAAAAGAAATGCCTTTATTGCTACAAAACATCATAATAAAACCTTACTAGACCTAACCGAATCAACTTCTGCTACGGTACTTACAACATCTACACTACCTGTCACTTCCTACGTTGATGCGGTTGCTACAGTACTTTCGGACTTCCACAGAAATTACCATTGTGGGGGGGGGGGGTTAACATGTATGCAAAATACTAAACCCGTATGAGATGAAACACTAAACAACCACTTCTTTACTTTGGATTGGCTTCAATTAAGTTTGTCTAGCATTACATCCCTGTCTTAAAATTTGATATCCTCGTTGAAAGACTTGAAAGGGGTCATAATTTTTCGTGAAGAATAAAGTAATGATAGGTAACTATGAAAATAATGATCGACCCATCGACTCAAGCCATTACTTTGATGACTTCTTTCGATGGCAATATTGACTCAGTTCTTGGTGACATTTTGTTAAAACACGTTGTGGGAGGGGAAGTTAACAATGGGATCATCAATGATGACTCAGGCTCTTGTTTTGGCTCAATTTCTGGTTCATGCTTGGGCTCTGGGTTAAATTCTCTTTCTAAATGTGTTTAGACTTGGGTTCCTTGGTTGTTGCTTTAAGTGCAAGTGATGGGGACATCTCTTCAGGATTACGATCTACACCAGGAGGCGTCGTCGCACTTTTTCAGTTTAGTTCGATTAGGGTTGGAAAATTCAAGCTCCATTAGGTTGTTCATTATATTTTAATTTTTTTATTATAATTTCTATTTATTTATTTGTTAGTTTCTTTTAGTCCCATATCGGTTGTAATGGGATATCTCCGTTGATGTAGGCCTATTTAAGGTCAAGACTGGTATTGTTATTTTGAGTTTTGGAATGAATAAAATTTGCTTTTAAAGTTTTGTAACCTGTGTGCTTTGGGTGAGAAACCTTAGGGAGAGAATCCCGCCTAGTTCCCCATCATATTGGTATCAGAGCTGTCATCCTGAATTCTTCAAAAAAAAATCCACAAAATTCTCTTCAAAAATTTAAAACCCTACTTTCTCTTTCTTTCCCCTGCACACGACCACGCCGCCA
This sequence comes from Agave tequilana, assembly GCA_038442645.1. Lineage (NCBI taxonomy): Eukaryota > Viridiplantae > Streptophyta > Magnoliopsida > Asparagales > Asparagaceae > Agave > Agave tequilana. The sequence continues at coordinate 122,332 of JAVJIF010005038.1, read as the reverse complement.
TCTCTTTCTCTCCTTTCTCATCTCTCTTCCAACAACATAGTTCATTATCATATATATTTAAAAAAAGATCATCGTACATTCAACATTTAGATGATAATAATAATATAAAAAAGTAACTGTGTATGTGTACTCGTAGTGGTAAAGTCTACAACTCAGTAGAACCCGATGGAATATGCCGAATTACAAAAACAAGTTGAAGAGTTGTTAAACAGAGGGTTCATATGGGAGAGTTTGAACCCTTGCGCGGTCCCCGCACTGTTAACGCCGAAGAAAGATGGGATATGACGATTGTGTGTGGATAGCCGTGCTGTCAATAAAATACCGATAAAATACCAATTTTCAATTTTCAGGTTGGATGATATGCTTGACAAGATGTCCGATGCCACTATTTTTTCAAAAATAGATTTGAAGAGTGGTTACCACCAGATTCGAATTCGCTTGGGAGATGAATGGAAAACAACCTTTAAAACGAAGGATGGGCTGTATGAATGGATGGTCATGCCGTTTGTCTTGTCTCATACTCCAAACACTTTCATGAGAATGATGACACAAGTATTGCGACCCTTTATCGAAAAGTTTGTAGTCGTATATTTTGATCACATTCTCATTTATAGCAAATCAAAGCAACATTTGGACCACCTCAGCAGGTCTGTGTAGTTTTGAGAAAGGAGAGTTTATATGCTAACCCTAAGAAATGTACCTTTCTTACAGACTAAGTCATTTTCTTAGGAGTGGTTGTTTCTTCACAAGGTGTCTCTGCAGATTCTGATAAAATTAAAGCTATTGTGGAATGGCTAGAACCATGCAATTCGAGAAGTGTGGAGTTTTCATGGGTTAGCCACTTTCTACAGACGTTTTATTCAGAATTTTAGTACCATCATGACTCCGATTACCGATTGTTTGAAAAAGGGGGAATTCAAATGGACTAAAGCTGCTGTTAAGGAGTTTTGAGAAGATCTCTTTATGAGTCATGTCCTGATTTCGGAAATATATACACTGTCTTAAGGGATAGTTTGACTCATGAGATTGATGGTTTTCTTCTGTAAGACGGATATTTATTCCGCTCTCGTCTGTTGTGTATTCCTCGCACTTCATTGAGATAATTTCTGGTACTGGGACTTGCTGGATACTTCGGGCGACATAAAACAATTGAACCTGTAGAACATCATTTTTATTGGCTGAGCTTAAAAAGAGATGTTGCTAGGCTTGTTAGTCAATGTCGTACATGTCAACTCGCCAAGCAACGAAAATAAAACACTGGTCTCTATACTCCCTTACCAGTTCTAAATTGTCCTTGACAAGATGTCAGTATGAATTTCATGCTGGGTTTACCAAAAACTGCGAGAAAGCATGATTTCATACTTGTTGTCGTGGACTATTTTTTTCAAGATGGCCCACTTACCATGTTCTAAGACGTCAGATGCATCTTGGACTGCATGATCTACTTTAATGAGATTGTTAGGCTACACGGGCTGCCCAAAATATTTGTCTCAGACAGGAATGTTAAGTTCACGAGTTACTTTTGGAAAACCCTGTGGCATAAAATGAGGACTAAACTTCGATTTTCTACCGTCTTTCATCAACAAACTGATGGACAAACTAGAGTAGTCAATATGAGTCTTGGTAATATGCTACGATTTCTAGTGGGTGAAAATATTAGAACATGAGATCTTGTGTTATGTACTGCTGAGTTTGCATATAGTAATTCTATCAATAGAACCATAGAATAAGTCCATTTGAAGTAGTGCATGGTTATCAACTTAGGCAAATATAGACTTAATTCCCATGGCACCCCATCATAATAGGATGTCTGAGTCAGCTGCATCATTTGCATCACATATTCATGACTTGCATAAGGAGATCAGCAATCAAATTTAGAAAAATAATGCAAACTATAAAGCTTATGCAGATTTACACAAGAAAGCACATGAGTTTAACGTAGGAGACTACGTGATGGTTCAGATTCGACTGGAACGGTATCCTCCTGATATCGTGAAAAAATTGCATGCACGTAGTGCAAGACCATTCAAAATTTTGAAGAAAATTAATTCAAATGCATATGTAGTAGATCTTTCACCGGATTTTGGCGTTAGTCCCTCTTTTAATATTGAGGATTTAATTGCTTATAAAGGGCCAAATTTTTCCCTTGATAATCTTTTATTGGATGAGCCTTCCCATGAGCCAATTCTTGAGAGACCTTTATTACATCCACTTCCCCAAATACGACCCACCTAAATGGCAGAACAAATTGATGAAATTATTGATGATCAGATTGTCTCTACTAGAGATGGTGGTTATCATAGATTTTTAGTTTGTTGGAAAGGACTACCTGATTATGATAACACTTGGATTACTCGAGAGGAACTCCAACGGTTGAATCCTGATCGTCTGGAGCACTATGAGAGCCGAGACAGTTCACATTTAACAGAGTTGAGTATTCCCCAACCTCGGGGGAATAATGCAGACATCTCTTCAGGATTGTGATTCTACACCAGGAGGCGTCGTCGCACTCTTTCAGTTTGGGTCGATTAGGGCTGGGGAATTCAAGCTACATTAGGCTGTTCATTTTATTTTAAATTTTCTTTTATTATAATTTTTATTTATTTATTTGATAGTTTCTTTTAGTCCCATATCGGTTGTAATGGGATATCTCTGTTGATGTATGTCTATTTAACGTCAAGACTGGTATTGTTATTTTGAGTTTTGAATGAATAAAAGTTGCATTTAAAGCTTTGTAGCCTGTGTGATTTGGGTGAGAAACCCTAAGGCGAGAATCTCGCCCGGTTCCCCATTAGCAAGTCTTTGAGTCGTCGGACATTTTACGCTTCAAATTCATCATTGTCGCATTTCATTTGAAGGCGGATGGCATCCATTTCTAAAAGAATTCTTAGAATCTCACAATCCATTTGATTTAGAGAAGATTGATGCTGTCGGTGGATATCTTCAGATTTGATTTCTTGGATCTGAAAACTTGCTTTGGCACCAAATTAAGGTTGGAAATGGGCCGGAGTCGGCCTAAGGCATGATGGCTGACACAAAGTCTCTCGGTGGTGCCTGAGCTTGAATTCTACGATTTATATTATTTCCAGGCCGTGCCTGCGCTCGCCTCCACCCGAGACATAACCCAAAGTATAAGCCATCTAGGACACAAATGGAGGCCCGATTGGGCCTCCAATTTGGGGCACGATTGAATAATTTAATTAACTAAACTAACAAAAATCTAATGTACTCTATATACGTTACATTGATTTAATTATATACTAACTTAAGTTATTACTTAACTAATAACTACTACCTGGTCTAAGTAGATAGATCTAATTCATCTAAACCTCATTTTGTTTCTCATCTAATCATCTCACTCACTACTCCCTCACTCACTTCTCATCTGGTACTGGTAAAAGTATTTGATCTTTTAATGCATGATATAAAGATATCTGTTTCTAGATTTTGTTGGAAGATTTATTTATTTCCAGTAGTAATCTTGGTCTTTTTATTTGATCTTTTAATGCATGAAGTAGGCATGATTAGGCACAATGTAGGACGCCCAAATCACGCACAAATGGGTTGACATGATTTAAGCACGAATGGAAGCATGAATATATCGTCTAGTAAACTGGTACATGTACTTACATGTCTAAACTAATATAGTACCATGGGTCGTGCTTGGGCTAAGCTGCTTTTACGTGGGCCACACCGGGGCTTGGATATGCACGACATGACACGACCCACTTCCAACCTTAAACCAAATGACGGGGACAAAGGTAGAAGCAAAAAAAAAAGAAAAGAAAAGGACAAGACAAGATAAAAGTATTAGGTGGCTTCACAACCATCAACACTATCATTGGCAAAGGTAGGGGTCATGTGACCCCCTGACCCCACCCAAAATATGGGACCTCTCTAATTTGTGCCTCTCCTACAAAACTGTTTTCCTAATTAACAATACACAAGGAAAGTCATGGCAAAGTTGATGTTTATTTGAGCACCTGGGTTTGAGTCCCACTATTGTAAGTGTTAAACTTTTTTTTTTCTATTTCTTTTTTCTTATCTTTTCCCTCCTTTTCCAACAAAACTTTTTATTAATTCTCAAACACAACTTTTTATTTCTTTTTCCTCACCATTTCCCCTATTTGTGTTAAACTTTTTTTCCTATTTCTTTTTTCTTATCGTTTTTCTTATTTTTCCAACAAAACTTATTATTAATTCTCAAACACAACATTTTATTTCTTTTCCTTACCTTTTTCCCTATTTCTTCAACATAACCTTTTATTAATTCTCAAATACCATTTTTTAATTAATTCAAAAAGAAAAAATAAGTAGAAAATTTTAATTAATTCTCAAACACAACTATTTATTTCTTTTTTCTTATCTTTTCCCTTATTTCTCCAACAACTTTTTATTAATTCCCAGTCACAATGTTTTATTAATTCAAAAATTAAAAATAAGTACAACCGATATACTATTTAGAATATTTAACAATAGGGTGGATTATTTAGAATAATGTAAAGACTATAATAGTATAAATATAGATTACCCTCTACTTAAAAAGTAATAGGAAGGCAATTAGAATGTATTCAATAATTTTAAAGCTTTAACATATTATTAATTTAGGACTAGGATCATGAATTTTTAATTTAAAAATATTAGAGTTATAACTAAATTTTCTTCTAATCAGGTTTCAATAAATTTAATAATAGCATATTTTATTAATTCAATGTCCACATACATTTGAGAAAATATATTTTAAGGCTTTCAATTTATATTTTAGACATTAAATGTTTTTAGATTACATCAGATATAATAAAAGTTAATATTGCTCTTGTGTTCGCCATTGCCTATACTTGTTTTCTTTAGAGCAGCTCACGGAGGAAGTTTCCGGGCTATGCCACTGAACACAAGGACAAATGTTACATAGATGAATGCAAATATCAATTTTCTTTTCATTTACCAACTCATCTCTGATTACATAAAAAGGAAACATGGCTTGTCATAATAACACTCGGCTCAAGGCCTATGAAACTGAAAAAAATTTCTTTCCTAAGTAACCCATCCTGAATAAATCTAAAAGATTTGAAAAAAAATCAGACTAAAATCTATCTTTCCTTATCTAAAATAAAAAAAACCAGACTAAAAACTATCTTTCCTTGTCTAAAAATAATTAAAATAATTAAAATCCTAACTAGATCTCCAATCACTATACTAATTGCTATAGTAAACTTAGTTTGCTATGATAAACCTATTTCTGCTACTTTAGCCATAAGGGGATCTCATTGTCAATTCAAGTGATGAAACCATAAATTGAGATATATGATCCCACTATGGCTTCTTAGACATTGGACTGTCTTTAATGAATGATGTTCTACATCACTATCATTGAACAAAGCAATCAATGATGCTTAACATCATAAATAACCTTAGCAGGATATTCTACGGGGGGAATGATGAGGACATCACTAGTTGCCAGTTGTCTTTTCATTCTTTGTTTATTTTGAGATGTCATGTTTGGTCTATTTTGCTTTTAGTACCACATCAGTTATATTCGAAAAGTAGACTCTTGTAAAGCCTATAAAAGGTCCCCTAGACTTTTTATGGGTAAACAATGATTAAACAAAAACTTTTTAGTAAAATTTCAGAGCTCTTGAGTTCTTAAGATTGGGTGTGAAGCCCATGATGTTAGGGGTGTGAAGCCTGCGTAAGGGGTGTGAAGCACAAAGTTATCTGGTTTTTTCTCCAACCCTAATCTCTCCTTTTTATTTTATTTCTTTTAAAACCCTAATTTGTCCTTTTTATTTGTATTCGAAGGTGATTGTGCTGTATTACATCAATTTGAATCAGAGCTTTGGTTCCAATCCCCTTCGAATTTCTTCTCTTCCTAAATCTAGATCTCTAGATCTAGATCTACTTTGCAAAAAATTGATTACTGTTAGATCTAGATCTACTTTGCTAATATAAAAACAGAAAAAAGAAAAACAAAAAAATAGAAAAATAGAAAAAAAGATTAACAGAAAAGAAAAAAGAAAAAGAAAAAAAAGAAAAAAATACCGATTACTGTTCACGTGAACAATAATAAGGCCGATTACTGTTCACAGTGAATAGTAATCACCTTGATTACTGTTCACGTGAACAGTAATCGGCCTTATTACTGTTCACGTGAACAATAACCTTTCATGTCTCCTAAAGCCCAACACTCGTCCGTTTCGGAGCCCGTTTCAGGCCCGTTTAGAGTTCAATTCGAGTTCTGTCTGAAGCAGTGGGTTGGTAGCTGAGTCTCAGAAATACTGGTAAAGTTTTGCAGCTTTTTTGGAGCAAATCTGAACTCTTCAAGCCTCTGTTTGGAGTCAATATTGTTCGCGCAACAGAAGAGCAGTATTTCAGGCCCTCTTTTTCATTCCAATTTGAGCCCAGTTCAAGGCATCTTTCTTCCATTTCATACTACTGCTATTCAAGGACTTTGTGAGTGATTTATTCTCTATGGTGTGAGCATTTCTCCAAGAAATCTTAGAGGATTTTTGCGTTTAGGCGTGAACGACTCACCCCTCAGGTGATAACCTAACTTGAGCTGAATTGTTAACTGACTGCAACTACTGTTTGGATTGCTATAATTTGTTGGTTGAATGCTATTTGCTTCTATCTAGTGGTTGCATCAATATTTATCGCTAATCATCATTTTTATAGTGCATTTTCTTTACATTTAGAACTTAAACTTTATGATCTTTTTTCACTTAATGCATCATTTAGTTTATTTGACCTTAGGGTTCTCTACTGCATCTGCTTGTTTGCTTGAGCCATCATGACTAGTCAACATTATAGGGACCCCCACTTAGACCAGCTACACAATCTCCGTCAGGGTCATTTGTCCGTTCAGGATTACATTGCCATATCAAGGACTTAACCCCTGACGTGAGAGAGCACCATTCTGAGACCATAACTAGGTTTGTTTGGGTTTACGACCTAAAATAAAACATGCTATGATTAATGGCCCTATGACTTAAGACACGGTTGAAGAGGCCTTTGATTTTGCATTAAGGTTAGACTTGACTTTCAAAACGCTAGTCAATGTCAAGGCCAAATGTTCTAAATGTGAGGGATATAGACATTATGATTATCAGTACCCCTTAGAAAGTCAACATGTTAAAACTGTGTCCACTGACGACTCGAAAGTTGTTAGATGTCCAAGTTCCTCCTAAGACTGTTAATATAATTGAAGATATAACATTTGATTCTGACACTCCGATTATTGATGAAATCCACTTATGATAGTGCCAATGATGATGTGGATGAGATAGTTGAGCCTAATACACCCACCATGCCTACTCAGCCATTCGAGTCTCCTTGTGCAGAATATAGTTTTATGGTTGTTCCTATCGATTCATCTTTTAGGGAGTCACCTGAAATTTTTTCCAAGGTCCAGCAGATGGTTTTTAGTACTTCTTTTTCGGGTTATTTAGAGTTTGTGTCCGAGTCCTGTGTACCTCCATCGATAGATGTGTGTCCATCTAGGCATATCATATCTCTCATTCTCCATCGTTAGGAGTTATGCTTAGAATACCTACTGCTTTGCATCTGCCTGTTGCACATATTGATGATATTAGTAGGCTGATAGTAATTTGTAATGACACCTACAAATTTGCTGCATACCCATATAGTATTTTGTCGGAATTTGTAGTTGATAATAACGTGATGATTACGAGTAACCCTGAGGCGGCGAGGAAGTTGCACGCTTGGCGTAAATATTTCAATAGGACTGTGAAGAGGATTGATTTCATTGCTTACGAGTTGGATAGCCCGTGAGATCCTGGTATCAGCTCCGTCTTCAGCAGGAATGATGCGCATCGCTTTACTCTCTGTGACTTAATCGAGCTGCTATCTTTCACAACCGATCCGTCATGGAGACCAACTCCTCCACCACCATGGTCTCGACATGATGTACCCATGCTGCTGCCATGACCATCACCTTGGCCCGACTGAGACACTTCGTGAGGACCCTCCCTCGACAGGGTTGAGTTTCTTCCACCCCGGGGGAAATGATGAGGACATCACACCAGTTGTCAGTTGTCTTTTCATTCTTTAGTTTATTTTGAGATGTCATGTTTTGTCTATTTTGCTTTTAGTACCATATCGGTTATATTCGAAAAGTAGACTCTTGTAAAACCTATAAAAGGCCCCATAGACTTCTTTATGAGTAGACATTGATTAAATAAAAACTTACCAGTAAAATTTCAGAGCTCTTGGGTTCTTGAGATTGGGTGTGAAGCCTGCGGTGCAAGGGGTGTGAAGCCCGCGTAAGGGGTGCAAAGCCCAAAATTATCTGGTTCTTTCTTCAACCCTAATCTCTTCTTTTTATTTTTTTTTTTTAAAACCCTAGTTTTTCCTTTTTATTTGTATTCGAAGGTGATTGCGATCCTGTATTACATCAGGGAATGCCACCAGATCTTAGTAGGATATTCTACTAGGGAAGTCCCTCCAGTAGACCTCCTATATGAAAAAATGTCCATCCTTGTCTGGTATTCCATAAGAAAATAGAATTACCATTATACCTGCTTGCATCCATGGCTAAGCTTTAGAAATTGAAAAGATCATGGGCGTGATTCTTCTTCAGAAGAGCTGAAGGTCTTCCTTTCACACTCTTAAGGATAAACTTTAGGTACCTATGCATTTCAAAAGAAGCATTTTATTCATCCATTGATCCTTCTTGAAAGAATTCTCTCAAAACAACCCCATGCTACGTCCCACCATAAGCATCAGAATAACTGAAAGATTACTAATTTATATGGGATAATCGTTAAAGCATAGAAAAAGGACATAAACATATCCATGACAACGAACATCATAATTCTTGTATATTTTATCTTATTAATAATAGCGGGTAAGCCTCTTGCCCTTTCTCTCAAAAAAGACAGCGAACATCACAAGAACATGATGAGATACCTCCCTTTCAAATCAACTATATACATGGACGCATATCTTTTTGTTTTATATTTGCAAATCTTTTAGATTTATTTAGGATTAGTTATTTAGAAAATAAACTAAATCATTTGAGTTTCGTAGGCCTTAAGTTGTTCAATCTAAGGCTTTTAAGATGGGTTTTACTAAAAAAAGTCATGCTTTCTTTTCATGTAATCAGAGATGAGTTGGTGAATGTTAAGAAACTCGAGATCTACATTCTTCTCTATGATGGAGATTTTTTCTTGGTGATGGTGTGAGGCCATTCTTTTTCTTTTTCTTTTCTCGCTTCTGCTTGTGCTATCTCTGTCCCCCATCAATACTATCACTGCTAGTGGCCTAGCGCTACTGAGATTTTTGAGCCAACTTCAGAAAAATTGAGGCATAGTTTTATGGAGAGGCTTGTTCTTTTTAGCTCAATTAGTTTTGAGTTCATGATAATGACGAACTAATTGACTACGCCTGAAAAGATTCAATATCATACTTATCGCTTGATTCATGCTTTTACTGTCAAGTCTTGTAAGTAGTTATAGAATGTGTTCAAGATACTCATCCCTTTAAGCTTGAATTAACATTCTGGTGCTTTGTAACATGTATTTGCATATTTTACACTACCAACATGTTCACGTGCTAGTATATGATTTGGGTATTGTTCAGTGAATTTCTTAAATCATTAAGATTTAGTTCTTACTTTTTAATTTTCATAGAGTATCAATGACATCTTTGTGTAGGAATTAATTATCTGTGAAGACTTTTTAAATCATTATATTTCTTATCTTTCGTTCTTATCTATTCTAGGAGCCCACTTGTCTCATTTCTGTATGAAAGAGGGTGGCGTCAGAACTTCAATCGTAGTGGCTTCCCTGGTCGTGATGAAGAGGTAGTTTCCCCTTGATATCTATACCTTCCAAATTGCAGTTAGTCATCCTCACGTTGTATTAACTTGATGTTTCTTATGGTAGATTAACTACAACAAAGCAAATGCTTTCTTGCCTACTTTAGATTATTGGTTTCCATGATGTATATATATTGAATTATATTTATACTAATTGATCAACAAACATTCAACAAAATAGAGTCACATCTATCTATTTTATGATTATTTTCAATTCTGACAGTTCAAAATGGCTCAAGATTACTTCAATCCTGTGGCGGGTGGTTTGCTTGTAGATGTAAGCTGTGGGAGTGGCTTATTTTCAAGAAAGTTTGCAGCATCTGGAACGTATTCTTCTGTTATAGCATTAGACTTTTCTGAGAATATGCTTCGTCAATGCTATGAGTTCATCAAGCAAGATGAGACACTTTTAACGACGTGAGTGGTTTAATGAAATTTCAATTATCTCGATATTAATTTGTCCGCTCATGGTACTTTAAGTCTGCAACAGATCCTCTTTTACTATTTTCTAGGTTGTAATAAGACTGTTCTGCTTGTAGTTCATGATGTGATCTATCTATCAGAAAGGTGAAAACCGAAGTTTGGGAAGATGAATGAAGTAAAATGTAAGTATTTGGTTGATTATCTAGCCAATAAAGGCTATACAGTGAGTTGATTGTCCAAGAGAAGGGGGAAACCTGAATAATAGCTGAAATCTCTAAAACATACTCAAATATGAAACTCTAAAAACATTAGCAAACTTGTGAAGCTACTGGCTTTCCAATTCTCACACACTCACAGACGCAGAAGAAGAACCACACGAAAAAGGTAAAAAATAACAAGTAGAACCACTTTCATCCAAGAAGTTTTTTAAAATTTGAGAAGAAAAGTGATTACAACAACAACAACAACAAAGCCTTTATCCTGAAATTTTGGGGTCAGCTACATGAATCTTTTTCCCCCTTTCGTTCAGTGCCATCCCATCAGCAACAATAACAACAACAACTAAGCCATTTGTCCCAAGTATTTGGGGTAGGCTACATGAACCAAAAGAGAATTACGCTGGATCGGGCACATGGATCAGCTTTCTCCACTCATTCCTATCGAGCAATATGCCTTCACTAAGACCTTTAGCCTCTATATCTTGTCTTATTACCTCCATCCATGTTTTTTCGGTCTCCCCTGCGCTCTTTTAACTTGCCCTAAATTGATATGCTCTACTCGCCGGACTGGCGCATCTGTAGGTCTACGTCTCATATGACCAAACCATCGCAGACGGTTTTCTCTCATCTTCTCTTCTATAGAGGCTACACCTATCTTAGTAGAATATCTTCATTTCTCACCTTATCTCTCCGCGTGTTACCACACATCCAACGAAGCATGCACATCTCTGCTACACTCATCTTCTGGGCATGTTGTCTCTTTGTAGCCCAACCTTCTGTGCCATATAATAAAGATGGCCTAATAGCAATCCGATAAAATTTTCCCTTCAGCCATAACGGAATGTTATGATCACATAAAACTCCTGTTGCGCTCCTCCATTTCAACCAGCCGGCTTGGATCCTATGGTTGACATCACTATCAATCTCCCCATCCTTTTGGATAATAGAACCCAAGTACTTAAAATGACTGCTCATCGGTATTTCTTGTCCATCTAATCTCACAATACTATAATCTCGGATTCCCTGCTTACTGAATTTACACTCCATATACTCTGTTTTGGCCCTACTTAATCTAAAACCTCGAGATTCTAGAGTTTGCCTCCATAACTCCAATTTGGCATTTACACCAGCTCTCGTCTCATCGACTAGGATAATATCATCAACAAATAGCATGTACCACGGTATCTCATCCTGAATAGTTTTAGTAAGCTCATCCATCACTATGACAAATAAGAATGGACTTAATGTAAATCCTTGATGCAATCCAATTGTGATAGAAAAATTACTTGTCATGCTTCCACAACAAGAAGGAAATATTAACATATCCTTATTAATTGCCTTTCATCCAAGTTTGTTTAGGCCTTCACCTAGTCATCACTACCCGTTCAAGTATAATCATATCACTTCTCTTAACTGGCGCATTTATCTGCATGCGTTGTATGTCCAAACAGTCTTAATTGATTCCCTCTCATTTTATCCTCAGTAGAAGAAACCTCTTGCGTTCTGCGAATGATCTCATTTCTTATCCTACTTCTTAACGTATTGCCACTCATCCACTAGTCATTCTCATCTTCTATTACACTCATTCTTTCGACATGTTGCTTCTTAATTGCCAACATTTTCAATCAAAGGATATTAGGTCTTATGGTCGTTCTATAAAAAAAAATTTCCTTTCAATTCAATGGATATCCTACAATCAGATAAAACAACCAATGACACTTCTCCACTTTAACCATCCTGCTTTGATTCTATAATTACAACCTCCTCTATTCCACCGTATTGATAAATAATTGATCTCAACTAACAAAATTGAGCACACTGAGGTAGACATCACTGCCACCAATTCTGCTTATGTAACATTAGTCCTCCCCTCTGATTTGGAAAATCGAGTCTGCTGCCATGTTCAATCCCTGATCAATCAACTAATGTCATCTTTAGTTTGATTTCAGTCCTAATCAAATGGATCAATTGGGCCTCTCTATGAATTCTTGCACCAAGGCCACTATCTACTCACCACCATCCCCACCATCGCCTTTTCCCATGATCCCATCAAAATGGGGCCAACCATGGAGCAAAACAAGCTTCGTAGAAGATTAAGATCAGCTGTGGCCCTGCCTTGACCCTGTGGATTAGTATCAAATTCCAATCCTAGGTAACCATATGAGTAAACGAGGACTATTCCGTAGCACCTGGAGTTGTTGGCATCTAAACCTTTCTTTCCTGGTAATGCGCTCATACTACAAACAAACATGCCTTCAAATTTGTCTAGTTGATGAAAAAGTATAGACAAAAGAAGTAATTTACTATAGTAGCTGTGACAGAAGATAAGCCAAAGAGTTCAATGGAATCACATTTCCCCCAAAAGATACCGATTTATATCACTTATCTAATTCTTTCATGACAAGAAATAAAATAAATTTATTGGCCAACCTGATGCAATTAATGCTTCCTAGCCTGCTATTGAGCTTCTAATGCAAGCATATATTTGTTGGATAAGATCAAAGGTATGCAAATTGGGGCAAACATTTAGCTGAAATTGTGCTAATATCATTGGAATTGGGTGTATACTTGGTTCTGGTCATTTCATATGTACGCATATGATAGGAATGATCGATCTGTTCTAGATTAATCTTAAATTTCAGAGGTTTTTTTATCTCATTTCTTGGTGGTACTCCGTCAAAGATGCGACTCTAGGCTCAGTTGGCGGTGATGACTGACATCATCATTATCATCATATCTCTCTCTCTCTCTCTCTCTCACACACACACACACACACACACACACACACACACACACACACAAAAGCTAGCATATTCTTCAGGTTCTGTCCTAAAATGGTCCCTGCGTCTCCACTACAACTCTAAAGTTATGATGAGAATTGATGGATATAATTTTTACACTCTGACACTGCCCCACAAGTTGAGCGTCCTTTTGGTGGGCAAACATGAGCTTTTGCACGACACTGTTTTTTTAATCTGCCTTTTTAAATACACACTTAACTTGAGTTGAACCTAAGTGGTTCTGGTATCATTTTAAAGATTGCCACTGCACCATATGAAGTTGTGATGAGGGTTGAAATATATAATATTTATACCGTGACAGTCTTTTGTCGTCAATTTTTCATAGAGACACAATTTCCCTTTTCTAAGTCCTATAGCTGTAGATATTCATCTTCTTACAATTGAAAATCTTTAAACTAACTGTCAAAGCTTAACAGGATTCAGGTCTGCTGGGAACCTCCCTTGATTCAACCCTAACCAAACAAAGCCCAGATCTGAGTATCATATTTTAAAATTCTCAACAGAAATCCCATGATTAGGAATCCACCCCCTTCATACGCCACCTTAAAGCTAACTTGTATTCTAACCAGCCAATAACGGCCATATAAATCTGATCTGCCCTCCTGTGCCGCCTCCGGTAACTTCATTAATGAACTTTGAAAGGATAATGTATCAGCTAATTTTTTATATGTATATGTTAAATGGAAAGAAAGCTAAACTTTATAGTTTCCAAACAAATGGTGTTATCACATTGATACTGAGCAGAATGTTTACTTCAATTTTCCGTTGATTAAAGATGTTGTTTAATGGAATATTCAGTTTATCTACAGTTTTTGTTGTCTCTCTCTCTCTGTGTGTGTGTGTGTGTGTGTGTGTGTGTGTGTGTGTGTGTGTGTGTGTGTTGAATTAGAGCGCGTAGATATTAAAGTTTACATCCAAAACAAAACTAATGTAGCTATTGGTGGCAGTTACCGGATTTTTCTTTTATAGCCAGTGTTCAAACGTGTAGTTCCATCTATGTACTTTTAGTTGTTGGATTACTCTTTCCCTTTTTTCCCCTTTCCTGGCAATTGATTTGATAAAAGATTATTGTCTTTTTGCTGTTTATGTTACCAATGATTCACACAGTTTAAAACTTTATTTTTGACAAACATAATGCTGAAGTAGGTTCTGCATGCCCTAATGCTTTTATTTGGAAATTTACAGAAATCTTGCTCTTGTAAGGGCAGATGTTTCAAGGCTCCCCTTTGCATCAGGTTCAGTTGATGCTGTTCATGCTGGTGCTGCCCTACACTGTTGGCCATCTCCTTCCAATGCAGTAATTTTTATTGGCTTCAAATTTCCAATAAAGGCTTTTGGAATAGTCAATCAGTTGGAGAGCTAATCTCATAGTCTGGAAGCTGCAATATGGGACTTACCACTGTGACCTTGTTTGACATTTGCTTTGAATCAGTTTTCAGATTTTGTTGAAGATTTATTATCTTACCATAGACTAATTACTAAATTATAGTTCTCCATATGTCAGTGGCAGTTATAGTTTATAATGATAGAGTCATATTAACATGATTGTCTTAGGAAGACACTTATGTCTATGCTAAAACTCTGCATCTGTGCATAGTACAGTTACCATTAGAATTGGTCTGCATCTGAAATAGTTCTAAATTCTGCACCTGGATGAGGTTTGACAGTAGACCCTTCTAATGTACTTCTCCCTAATGACTTTGTCATCATCAAAGCCTTTCATATCAAAATGAGGTCAGAGCTACATTAAGAAGGCTCCATCCCTTGACAAATTATATGTCCGGCTATCAACCTCAGGTTAGCCCTCTTAGTTGGCACTGTATTCCTGGGTAACAAAATTATGGATAAGAGAGGGACTATCTATAGGCCATTTGACAGGTGGGAAAACTTAAGCAAATGCAACCAAGAGTCCTACCAACTTTCATGCTTAATTTGTCAGTGTCAGTTTGATCAAAAATAATATGACTGATGCAATTGTCAAGCCCAAACTTCTCATACCATGTTAAAGAGATACAAATACAGTTCCTAACACTGAGCTTTTCTGTAAGACACGTGTCAGTATCATCTACCATCTTGTGTCGTAAGGTGGCACAACCATGGGCTTGGGTGATGACATTTTTCTATAATGGCTGTCAGTTGTCTTAGACTTCATACCTCTTAACCTTTCCCAAAATGTGCTTCTCTATGGATAATGACTTACAAGTTGAGGAAGCTCCATAAAAGAACTGACCAAGATTTTGTTTAATTTCGGTGTTGTTTTGATTGGTTTATTGCTCTAATATTGAAATTTTCTTCATGTTTGGTTCATGAATTATATCATAGAAATTTGGTTTGATTTGAGGTGAGCATCCAACCAAAACCTAGTTAGACTTGAACTCACCCAATATGTCCCTCTCATGTGTTGGGTTTGGGGTTTCCCATACCAAACTGGATGGACTGTAAATCTCACCGTGTGTTAGTGAGTAAAGTATATCTCTTTTTCGACCACCTTTAATATTCTCTTATTTGCTTAATTTCACCGCAACATGTACTCATCCCTACTTAATTTGAACTTCTTGTTACTGCAGTAGTTTTCCTTTTGTCTCATTTATTATCCAATTGTGTTATTGGTTTTCTCTGCAATAAATGATGGTATCTATCATATTTACTAGGTTGCTGAAATAAGTCGTATCTTGCGAAGTGGTGGTGTCTTTGTGGCAACTACATTTCTATCAAGTCCCTTGAACACTCCCTTTCCTTTTGAATCATCGAGGCCTCTCAGACAGGTAATTTGGACTAGCTACTTATTTATTGCTTTGTAAAGGAAATATTGAAGGAAGCTAACAAGTAGTCATCACCTACAGTTCTTTGGTCAAGTGACCAACAGCTATGCCTATTTTACGGAGAAGGAGATTGAGGACCTTTGCAAGTCTTGTGGCCTCATCAATTACACAAGCAAAGTACAAAGGGCATTCATAATGTTCTCAGCTCAGAAGCCATGAGACCAGAGTTGGGATTCTGTTATACACTAAATTGTTACTGCATTCTTTTGTAATTACTTTTATAAATATGTTATAATTGAAGGGTTGGACCATCATCTATTGCTTTCGCGAATTGGGTCAGAGGATTTTACACTAAATTGTTACTATGAGTAGGGATTCCACTCTACACAAAATTGTTACTACATTCTTTATAGTTACTCATATAAAGAAAATATAGTTAGAGGGTTGGACTATTTCCTACAGTTTCAGGACTTGGGTCTGAGGTTAGATCAGCTTATGTCAATGGCAGAGAAAGAGAACACCAATTGTCAACAGTTGCATGTGGATTTTGTATTATGGGTTGCATCAGTTGAACTTCTTCACCAGTAGAATGTTACTTCAGTAAGTTATCTCAGAGTAGAACGTTTACTATAGAAAGTCATCTCAAATTCAATGGATGGAGATCATAGTGCTTATGCGGGCCATTTTCTGATGCATCCATAGTTCAAAAAATGACTATATATGATCCTTTAGGATACTAACCGTATGTTGTAATCATCAATCCTGTGTTTGGTTACAGCGGGGCCAGAAGATAGGCCTGGAAAATGAGTTGCTTGGTTACTGAAGGGAATGCAAAAGAATTCAAGTAAGAAGATAATTTGAAATATATCTAATTTGTCAAATTACTAAAACTTTTGGCCATTTGAATCCAGTTGTATTTATTTTCTTCTCTTTGTGCTTATTACTTTTTTCAGTCAGCTTCTATGTAATCAAATGCAGCCCCTGGTTTACTTCATTTGTCTGATACTAGCAGTCTTCGTGTTTTTATCTATCTTTTGTTACAGGGTAACCTCAGAAAGAACTGAATATTGCTTTGGAATGTTATTATGGCATGGCATGGGGAGTGTACTGGTTTTCTTCCAGATTGTTTCTGTAAGGTAGACTGCATTCACGCTGGTCTCTTTTTCCATATAAGAAGTTTAATCCTGAAAATTCTGTAATGCTGTCATTTTTAATAATTTCCCCTGCCTTTCTAGCTTCTGAGCAAGCAATGCATTTCGTTTTATGTCACTGCCGACGCTTTTGATTGAAGGTACAGAAAAGTAATGCCATGCAATGGTCTGGATGGCGCGAAACTTCGGGAGAAAATGTTTGATTTAATATTGTGGAGGTCGAGCATTCTTCTTGTGAATCCTTACAACATGTCATAAATGGATTAGTTAGTGATACTCAATTATTTTAATTGTAGGTTATAAAGTTATGAGAGTATCACGAATTACTGAATGGGAATGCAAGAAAAGAAAGAATGAAGTCTAGATATCAGAAAAAACGAAATGAAGGTGTGAAGTGCATGTTTCGGAGGATTATAAAATGGATTCTCAAAAGATGCCATAAAATTCATGAATACTCATAAAGTGGAAATTTTGTGAAAATAGAGGTAGGGATTAATGCGATGAATTGATCAGAAATTGCACCTTGTTTTTGGATGAAATGAAACACAAGGAAGATTAAGTGATCAGAGTAAAGAGTAGGGCTCAGATTTGTCTCAAAGAATTGTAAGATAGTTTGATATACATTGCTGGCCCGCAATCCAAATACTTGCTCTTTTGGGTAAAGTGGCTATCTCACATAGTGACACAGCACCAGGTTTCACGAAGTCCTAGGTCCAAACCTAATCACTACCAATTTAAAAATATATTTGTTACCCCATTATTCCGCCTCTCCATGCAAGTTCAGCTGGAGGCCCGTTCTGCTGTTCACATGGCCTAAATGCCTTATGTGATGGGGATGTTAAGCACTGTATATTTCAGTGAAGGGGATATACCCCGATTACATGTGTCAAATATACATATCAATACTTGAACACTCCTATACTTGGTGGACAGGTGTCAAATACTCTTTTTGACATGCCTAAAATTTGTGTTGTGGATATTCTTTTTGATGTGTCCTAAAATTTGTAATGCATCCTAAATGTAACAAAAATGAATGAACTTACCAAGGCATATTTAGGATGAATGAACTTACTCGTATCTTTGCTTTAGTGATGTATGAACTTTCTAAGTTCTTTGGGGCATGATGGTTGCTGATATATAATATTAGTTGTTGAGATTAGAGAAGGAATAAGTTCAAATCTAGCAACATGGACAAAAAATTCAGAATATAAAGGATTTAGAATTGGTAGACAAAAAATAAAATACAAGGAATGTACTTTTAGTAAATGATGAGAGAAATAGATGTATAGTACATATTGATTGTCAAGGAACACCTCAGAATGCTTATTTTCATTATTTGGGATGAATCATTCATCCTAATGTTGGAATCGAGAAAGATATGATTTTTAGAATCAAAGTGGAATGGTTAAAGTTGAGAAGTTTCTCTGGTGTTTATGTAATTGTAGGATACCTACAAAACTAAAGGAATTTTTTTTATGGAACGATTGAAGACCTTCTATGCTCAAGGATTAAGAATGTCAGGCAATCAAGAAACAATATGTGCAAAAAATAAGTGTAGCAGAAACAAGAATGCTGAGATGGATGAGTAGTAATACACTAAGAGATAATCAAAGAGTGCATTTACAGAAAGTTAGAGATTACTTCCATTGATGATAATATGAAAGGAACCAATTGAGATGGTGTAGGCATGTTCAACCAAGCAATAAGTGTGCCACTTAGCAAAAGCAATAGGATCTACTTTAATGGGAGCAGTGAGGACTAGACGGAGGCATAAACAAATGTAGATGGAGACAACTAAGAACAACAACTAAGCCATTTGTCTCAAGTATTTGGGGTAGGCTACATGAAAAAAAAAGAACTACGCAGGATCGGGCACATGGATCAGCTTTCTCCACTCATTCCTATCAAGCAATATGCCTTCACTAAGACCTTTAGCCTCTATATCTTGTCGTATTACTTCCATCCATGTTTTCTTCGGTCTCCCCTACGCTCTTTTAACTTTCCCTAAATTGATACGCTTTACTCGTCAGACTAGTGCATCTGTAGGTCTACGTCGCACATGACCAAACCATCGCAAGCGGTTTTCTCTCATCTTCTCTTCTATAGAGGCTACACCTATCTTAGTATGAATATGCTCATTTCTCACTTTATCTCTCTGCGTGTTACCACACATCCAACGAAGCATGCGCATCTCTGCTACACTTATCTTATGGGCATGATATCTCTTTATAGCCTAACATTCTGTGCCATATAACAAAGCTGGCCTAATAGCAGTCTGATAAAACTTTCCTTTCAGGGGTAACAGAATATTACGATCACATAAAACTCCTGTTGCGCTCCTCCATTTTCAACCAGCCGGCTTGGATCCTATGGTGGACATCACTATCGATCTTCCCATCCTTTTGAATAATAGAACCCAAGTACTTAAAATGACTGCTCATCGGTATTTCTTGTCCATCTAGTCTCACAATACTATAATATTGAATTTTCTGTTTACTGAATTTACACTCTATATACTCTGTTTTGGTCTTACTTAATCTAAAACCTCGAAATTCTAGAGTTTGCCTCCATAACTCCAATTTGGCATTTACCCCAGCTCTCGTCTCATCAACTAGGACAATATCATCAGCAAATAGCATACACCACGATATCTCATCCTGAACAGCTCTAGTAAGCTCATCCATCATTATGACAAATAAGAATGGACTCAATGCAGATCCTTGATGCAATCCAATTGTGATAGAAAAATCACTTGTTATGCCTCCATAAGTTCTGACATTTGTCACTACTCCATCATACATATCCTTGATTATGTCACTATATTTGATGGGGACTCCCTTTTTCATCAATGTCCACCATAATACCTCTCTTGGCACCTTATCATAAGCTTTTTCTAAATCAATAAAGACCATATGCAAATTTCTCTTCCTCTCTCGAAATCGCTCTATAAGTTGACGAAGCAAATGAATAGCCTCTGTCGTCGATCGCCCCGGCATGAACCCAAACTGGTTCTCTGATATAGTGACATTCTGCCTTGACCTGTGTTCAGTTACCCTTTTCCCAAAGCTTCAGGTGTGACACATGAGTTTTATTCCATGATAGTTTGAACAACTCTGGATATCACCCTTGTTCTTATAAAGAGGTACTAAGATACTCTTCCTCCACTCATTTGGCATCTTTTTAGTTAACCATATCTTGTTAAAGAGGTTTGTCAGCCATATCACGCTCACCTCTCCTAAGCATCTCCATACCTCAATAGGAATTCCATCCAGGCCAACAGCTTTCCTTGACTTCATCCTCTTCAAGGCCTTTTTAACTTCAGATTCGCTAATTCTGCGCATATAATTATGGTTCATATCCTGTCACTGAACGGTAAGGTCATCCAAGTCTTGAGTAGAACTACCATTGAACAATTTGTCAAAATATTCTCTCCATCTCTCTTTGATTTCTTCATCTCGAATTAAAACCTTCTGATCCTCATTTTTGACACACCTCACAGTACATAAGTCTCTAGTCTTTCTATCCCGCATTCGAGTAATTCTATATATATCCTTTTCAACCTCTTTAGTGTCTAACTTCTCACACTTCTTTATACACTTTAGCTCTTACATTCTAAACAGCTTTCTTAGCCTCCTTCTTGGCTAGCTTATACCTCTCAAAACTCACTCCATCACAATTTTTCTTCAAATCTCTATGAGAGTCTCGTTTGATCTTAATGACAACTTTTACCTCTTCATTCCACCATGATGTGTCCTTACATGGTGGAGCACCACCCCATGACTCACCAAGTACATCTTTAACTACTCTTTTAATGTAGCTAGCTTGCAATTTTGTTCTATGTTGTATTGGGATCATCTTGGGCTTTTCAATCTGCTTCATGTACTACTCGATCTATAAAAACTCCTTGGTTACCTTCTTTTAACTGTCACCACTTAATCTTATGATCTAACTTACGTTTAATCTTTCTAAATCTCCTTCTAATCCAGACATCTAAGATTAAGAGTCTATGTTGGGTTACTACACTCTCACCCGGTACTATCTTACAATCCATACAACAACCTCTATCTACTTTTCTAGTAAAAAAAATCTATTTGGCTCGCATTTGATCCACTTCTAAACGTGATCAAGTGAGACTCTCTCTTCCTAAATCAAGTATTCGCTAAGATCAAATCATATGACAAAGCAAAATCTAGAATCGGGTTACCTGGTTCATTTCTTTTTCCAAAATCAAATCCTCCATGTACACTATCAAACCCATAACGACTAGTTCCTACATGTCCATTGAGGTCACCGCCTATGAAATGCTTTTCTTTAATGGGTATATTTTGTACAATCTCATCTAAATCCTCCCAAAATTGACGCTTATTTGACTCATCAAGTCTTAATTATGGTGCATAGACATTAATAACATTAAAAATCTCCCTACCTAAAATAAGTTTAACTAGTAAAATCCTATCACCCTTTCTCTTAACCTCCACTACATCCTCAAGCAATTGTTTATCTATGATCACACCCATCCCATTACGATTTCTATCTCTACCAGTAACCCCAAGGCTTTATAATTCTAGCTTTTTCACCTGCCCGCTTAGTTTCCTGCACACACAAAATACTAACATTCCGTCTAATCATAGCATCAACTAACTCTACTAATTTACCTGTAAGAGAACCTATGTTCCATGATGCTAACCTAATCCTATATTCATGAGCTACTTTTTTTTTTACCTTCACCCGCTTATAAAAGTGTGGGGACCTTTGCTCATTTGACATCACATTGGACGCTGATGTAGCGCATCATTTCTGGACGACGACCTAGCAACCCTTGCGGGCTTGCCCACTTTTCACTACACCCAGGTTCCGATGTAGCGCGTCGCTCAGTAGAGAACGCCCCAACGAAATTTAGTTCTTGATTCATGTTCATAATATGTGACAAAGTTTTACGTTGGCTGTCACAGGCATGGAGACAACTAAGAAGGATATGTTAAATGTTTTATGTTATTTATGAGATGACCTTTCATAGAACTAAATGGAAGAAAAGGATTTATGTAGCGGACCAAAAACAATTCGCGTAAAAGCTTTATTGTTGTATCCTAAATGTATCAAAGACACCACATATGTACTGAATGTGTCAAAGATATCACAGATGTATCGGAGGCTAGGAGATTAAACATATATAATTGCTAAATAGCAGATTTATATTTTATTATTTCTAGATGAATTACATATGTATATTTGTCCAATTTGTTATAAGGAATTCTTAGCGAGGAGTATGCTTGTTCACATTTTTATTGATTCATGTGACTCGTAAATTGTCTCACAAATTTTTAGATATTATGCTTTTTAACCTGTTCTTGCCTTATAAATTCATACTATAGACAATAAAAAATCAACACAAACACAAGTGTATTTTATTATTGCCATACCCACAATGTGTCCCACATCATATTATATCTATCAAGTATCTTAATTGATGCATCACGTACTCTGTGTGTGTATGTACATAATTACATATACACAACACAAATATATACAAACAATTTTTTCTGTATCCATGTTACACGCATGTCCTAGTTTTTGTCTTTTTGAAAATTATCCGTATCACCATGTCCATATAGTCTCGTCCATGTTTCATTCGTTATCTATTAAGTTTGCTTGATATACATTGTTCGCTCAGAACCGTAACAATTTATGTTTTTGGGTAAAGTGGTTATCTCAGAAGAATACTATTTGTGGAGGTTTCTTAAATTGCTGCCTGTAATAGTCTGAATGCCCCAGTGAGTTTGGGTTTCACCTAAGATAACTAGCATTAGATGGAGAGCCTACTTTCCTATGGAATGAAAATTTGTGCCAAAGGACACCACCTTGTGGTTTATGCTGACTTTAGACTTTCGTTTGAATTTCTCAGAAGAAGAAAAGGCTGAAAAATTGAACATCCTATTATGTGTGTATTCATTATTTTTGATGATATTTTTTAAATTACACTTCACATTTCCCTATGCATGTGTATCTCTGCACATCTCTTCGCTCTATGGTAATATTACAGGAAAATGTACATAAATCTGTATCTTAAATTGCCAAAGTCACTTGAATATATGGTTTTTCACTGATCTAGAAAAAGCTTATGACAGATGCCCCAAAGGAGATAATGCCATATTTTTAAAAAAAAGTTTCTAGTAGTTATTTGATGCAATAAAGGATATGCTGGGGATGGAGATTTTGTTGTACAAGGTAGGTCTTGCAGTCCTTTCGAGCCTTAAGTTGAGCTTTATGAATGGTTGTACATGCTCAATTTGGGGCGTGACACGATTCAATTTAGATTAAAATTTGCATTCACAACGCATGATATTATAGTTAGTATCTTTTACATAGTCTGAATATTTCTTATTTCCAAATACCAAACACCATTACCTCTATAACGGCGGCTGGTTCCGTTATTCAACATAACAAAGACTGTGTTTCAGTCAAAGTCACACACTTCTTTTAGGTCCTTGTCATATGAGGGGGGCAATGATTTAAGGATTTAATAGCACTAGGTTAGATATAATAAAACCAGAACAACGACACATATGAGTGCTCCTCCCAATGCTTTCCAGCTGTGAGTTGCTGCCCCAAATCATATGATCACAAGGCACTAGCCAGATCAAACCCCCATTTCTCTCCCTCTGTTCCCAAAGTTTTGAACGAAAAAAACAATTGGTTTATGTTCTAATCTCGAGATAATCTGACCATTTCTTTGGTCATTAGCTTGTACTACTTCAAGTTTGTGTCTCCCCATGTTTAGAATTGTATGACGCAACATGATGCCTTACAGCGTTTGTAGACTCTTTCTCTTGTTATGCCTTTGCGCTCTGTAAATCAGTACTTATTGAGACAGACAGAACATAGTGTTGTCTACTTAGTGGTTTGGCTTCGGTTCTCTAATCTTTTATGAAGTAGAATAATCTCTCTAAGATTAAATGTTGTTAGGTCAAAGATTCTGAGCACTAGCTCAGAGCTTCACAGGGTAAATACTGTGGAGATAAAATATTAGTTCAATTGAGTGATTTCCTAATCAAGGGTTTGCTTGTTGCGAAATATTAGATTTGGTATTCTTGGATGAAAAGTTACAGAACGGGTTGAAACAGAGAAGGTTTATGGTAAATCCTATACTTAAATTTATTGGAGAACTCAACTAGTGGCTTATAGTTTTGTTAGTTTCACTACTGCTGAATGCTGATAGTCCAATTAGCAAATGTAATGGACCACTTGAGTTTATTCTAATGCCCTCAGTTGAGGAAGTGCATAGTCTTATCACAGTGAATATATTCTAATGGGTTGAATGTAATTTCTCTCTCTTATTCTAAACAATTCAATTTTTTAATTTGTATCCATCACAAATTTTATTGAGTTTCTGAAATTATGCTTCTAAGTACTAATTCACTTGATTTGCCACCAATCTACTTCAATTTAATTAATTCATAGAGCTTCTTATTGCAACTATTACTTTGTCCTCTTCAACTTCACACATTATTTATGTGAATTATTAGAACTGGTATTCTTGGGATAAAGAGCTAGTAAGGTCCTCAGCATAATTGAACTTAAATTTATTGGAAAATTCAACTAGCGCCCGTACTTTTGTAATTTTAATATTGTCCCCTCTACGATCCAATTTGAAATCAGAGTGGACCGCATCAAATTATTTAGTCTAATGCCCTTAATTGAGGAGGTGTTTAGTCTTGTCATAGAGATTAACATGTTCTAACAGATTGTATCTAATTCCTTTCTATCATTCTAAATACTTCATATTTAATTATTTTCATCATGATTTCATTGAGATTCTGAAATTGTGCTCCTAGTTTTATTGCTTGATTTGCCATCGATTTACTTTAATTGAATTAACTCAGAGAGCCTATTATTGAAGTACCTTCACATATTATTTACTCTGAAAACCATGACTTTATTGTAGATTGTCAGATTTGGTATTCTTGGAGATAAAGTTGCAGATCGGGAAGACAGAGGTGCTCAGATAATAGAGAAGGTTGTTGGTAAAGTCCTTTTCAAGTTGTACTTATATTTATTGAAAAAGCAACTTGTGGCTTATACTTTTGTTAATTTCAGTACTGTTTCCTCCCGTGATTCAATTAGCAAACATAATAGACTAGATCAGTTTAGTCTAATGCTGTTAGTTAATGAGATGTTTACTCTTATCATATTGATTAATATGTTCTAATCGGTTAAAGTTGGTTTCTTTCCCTCATTTGAAGTAATCATATTTAATTATTTTCATCATGCATTTAAATTTTGGAAATTTAAGTTTACTTCTTAATTCCCTCAATCTGCCACCATTTTTCTTCACAATGTGATTGTACACCATGGCCTCTTCACCTTCACATATTATTTACTGCGGAAACATTAACTCACTTTTGAAGTTCTTTTACAACAGTATTACTGTTGTCGTCATAGCAGTTTGCTTGAAAACCATTGAGGGATTCATGAACGACCAACAGCTATAGTAGTTTCCAAGTGCGAAAAGCCTGATCTTTTGTAGTTTGGAAAAGGCACAGCAAGATCTTAGTTGCTGCATAATTAACAAGATCTCCGATCCATGACACCAAGTAGAAGAATTGACTAAGGATGCCTTAGGAAAATGCACACTAAAAGCTCGGAATTGGGAACCATGTGAATGCTATTAAGTCAAAAAATCCCGTAAGCTTAACACTTTAACAGGAAAGGGACAAAGAAGCAGTCAAAATTCTCAGCCTAACACAGAGGAGATCTATGTGGGATGCCTTTCCTTCTGCTCATGTTTGTGACCATGTCCTCATCAGAAACACTGCTGGCTGACCTTGCACAGAAGTAGAGCCCACTTCGCTTCTTGCGTGTGAAACCAGTGCACGGTATGCTGAAATTTTCTGAATCTGATGAGCCCAAGGGTTCATCGTCTTCCACGATGGTTGAATGAGTTGTCTCATTGGCCTCATCATCTCCGCTGTAAACATCACTGGGGATGAAGAAATCTGGGCTCAATTGCAGCGACTCACATGTTCTCAGATATGGGGAGAGATCCCTCTTGTACCTCAACACATAATCCACCTATAAAGGAAACAGAAGTTCAGTCGCTTGAATAAATTCAATAGTTTAATATCACAATGCATGAAGGTCGACAGTGTCCTCCAAATAGCTATGATATACCATGCTTTTCTATTTGATTTTCTTACATATTTTGTTTTTCTACCAATGAGATATACATGAGCTAATAAGAGATTATGAGAGTCAGTGATGATGTATGAACCTCTGATAATGAGTTTTCAATACAAATTGACAAGCGATCTTCATTAGACTGAAGCTAGAGCCTTTGGTTTTTTTTTTTTTTAAAAAAAAAGTGAATAGAGCCATAGGTTGGTTCTTTTTTAGAAATTAGGAGGTTCTTGGGCACTATCAGCTTTTGCAATTCCTAGATTAAAACTTATTGCTGGTTGGAGGTTTGTTTGGCGTGTGATTGGGTGAAGGACCATAATTGCTCTCATACGATCTCACAATTAACTGCAATTGTGAGATATAGGCTTATTGACTCAATTATGCAAGGGAGGTACCCTAGTTCCCCAAGGAAAAAACTTGTACAAGTCATGTTCATATTTCCCAATTAAGGATATATAAGGAGTATGATAATAACAGCAACACTGTTGTATTGAGATATATGTGCACATCATCGAATCTGCCATTGTTTTTCTTAAATGATGAGTGCATCAGAAAAACCACAATTCTATCCATGTTGCTTACCTTACACCCCAGAGAGCAATGTATATAAGGCTCCTGAAGGCTCCTATCACAAGAGGTACATATGTTCCCCGATCCCTTGAATTGCCTGCTTTGAGGGCGCTTCTTGAGGAACACCACCTTGGAGCTGTTAATCGTATAGGACTGCAAGAAAGAGAGAATTTCTTACGAGGCTCAAACAAGTAGGAAGATACTAGCTCAAATTGGTGTTCATGACCAGCACTCACCTGAACATTAGAGCAGTCAATGAGCTTCTCGAGGTCTTCTAGTCTCACAACATCGTGGTAAACATAGCGTCTCACCTGCACGAGCCTATGGCATCGGTGCGAGGGCACACAGTGGGGGCAGATGCTGGTGCAGCAGTCCAAGCAGCAGATGTTCTTCTCGTTCTTCTTCGCGTTTTCATGCAAGGAGCAACCAGTGAAGAACTTCTGGGTGTCGAGAGCCTCCAACCACGCTGGCTTCCTAATTCCCTGCTGTCAGAGAGTGAAAAGAAAGATGAGAACCAACCAATTGAGGTTCATTCTCAGAATTGAGACATCCAAAGTAGGAAAAACACATACCATGATCACATCAAGAGGAATGAGTAGAAGAGATGGAGAGGGGGGGGGATGGAGTTTCTGGTTTGGGGAGTATTTATGGTTGCATAACAGAGGCTCAGAGCATGGGGGAATGAATATATTAAGTCCTTGGGGAGCTAAACTACATATTGTCAAGGGGGGAGAGGGGCTTGCCGAATAAAGAAAGGGAGAAATAGGGAGAACGTGGGTGCTGGTTTTTAGTGTTTCCCATCACTCTCCCCCTTTTAACTAGTAAGGAAGCCTCAAGCCTTGTTCTTGGCCTGAGAGCTCCAGCATCCTAAACTAATGCAAGTGATTGCCGTTGCCCGAGGAGCTTTGATTCCTTGTTTCTAGCCTTGTGTGGAGGGGGGAAGAACAGCACTGCCTTGGGCTTTGACATGGCTAATAACATATAGGGGGTGGTTTTATTTGCATTTTTCTCTCTCTTAGTTGTGCAGTTTTGGGGACTTGGAAACTTTGTAGTTTGTAGTGTCACTACGAGTTCCTCATTGATTGTTTTACACAAACTACACTGGTAACTAAAACTGCCAACCCACACCTTGGATGCTTCTCTCTTTGAAGGCCCCTGTGAATTGTGAGGCTGTGAGCTTGCAAAAAGGGTTGATAAGAAATCCCAATAATTGTTTTTATGAATGTAGGTTTAGGTCTTTTTTGTTGTGTAGCAGCTTAGTTGCTTCTCTGATCACTATGAAAACGCTCGATTTACATGAGCAAGGATGAAATTGTGTCATTTTATACCTGTAATGAAAATATCTACCGAGCCTTTTCTCTGTAACAATATTAGTGAGGTCCACAAACCTGGACTTGAATTGGGACCTTTTAAAACCCAGTCCCACCCTTTTACCACTGACTGGCAAGAATTTTTACTTACTTGGAATATCAATGTCTTGATGATTTCTTCCCAATACATCTGATGCTAATAAAATTAACAATTGGATAACAAATACATGTTTTGTTTTATATTTAATGTTTTGAAGTAGTGATGAAGGTTAAGTTTGTTTCATACTCATGTAAGCATACTTTCTGTGTTTGGTTCTTAAATTTTTTTTTTTTTTTTTTGATACTTGCAGGTGCTGCATGTAATCAATTTGTTTCTAAAGGTTAGTTGGGAAGCAGTAGTATACTAGTATGATTTGAATGTTAGTTCTCAACAATACTCTGTAGGATTCGATTGACATGACATCTTAAATAGGCCATAAAAAGCATGAGTATTTATTGGAATCTTTTATTGCTTCATTTTTGTCATTTCACTCTGTATCATCATATAAAATAGTTTCTCATATTTCTGCAACAACCTCATAAGAAATAAATTGGTTATATTATGATGCACTGATTGTGTGTTGTTGGAAGTTTTGCTGGCCCTTTTTGGAATTTAACTTATATTTGTGTCATACTCTTTCCCATAATTTTAGTCGATTTTTTGGTTGCCAACTTAAGTATTCCGCTCGAATACAGTATCTGAATACATATACCTGGTACCATATATGGATAAAATACTGCAATAGACGGTAAATGCTAGAACTGTAACTCACTAATATAGTAATCGGGGGAAAAGAAATTTGAAGAAAAATAGAGAAATCAACTTGGGAAATTTTGTCTTCTTCCTCTAACAAAAGTTCTATCCCCTTCCACCCGCCGAAAACTCCAAAAACCTAAGTAGAATAATATTTTAAAAATATGAAGATTGATTAAAAAATAAAAAAATCATGGAAAAAGAAGAATGTAAAAACCTACAAAGAAAAGAAAGAACACTAAAAAAGAAATGGCAGAATGATCAAAAAGAAAAAATAAATATATTATAAAAAGAGAGAAAGAACCAGCAAAATAAGTGTAGAAAGGTTGAAGAAGATATGGAAAAATAAGCAAAAAGAAATAAATATAAAAATGTAGATGTCATAGAAAATTAAAAAAAGAAAAGAAAAGGAAAACAAAGAAGGCTAAAACATTTTCTAAAAGAAAAGAAAAGAAAGAGCAAGAGAAAAGAAGAAACAAGTTAATTTTTTTTTTTTGGAAGAATGAATATGTGTTATGATATTATACCAAGGATCTACGCATAAGCCACTAGAGTCCAAAATATGAATTTAAAAAAGTAGTATTAAATCAGAAAAAAATAAAAGAAGAAATTTAGGAAAGAAAAGAAAGAAGAATTAGAAAAATCTAATATAGAACAATCATTCCAAATAGAATAATATAAATAATATTATAATTATTATCATAAAAATTAACGTAAACATGCTCAGCAAGGACCCTAAATATTTTTAACTACACGCTTTTTTTTTTTGGCATCTGAGAATAAATATATGAATCTAAGGGAATCATTTGTTTGAGAATAAAAGGCGATTACTGTTGCTTTTGGGGTTTTACTCCAAATGATTTTGGTTTTCAAATGAGGAAGATGAGAGTTTTTGTTAAATTTTTCCGATTATTGTTCTTATAGATGAACTGAAAGTATTGTCTATTGCGTATTTATCCAACTGTAGTTGTCCATTTGTATATGGTATGAGTATGCGTATTTGAATATACCTGAAATTGTTACATGAAATTGTTTCTGGTGGCTTTGAACTACATAAGCCCCACTAAAAATCAAGGTGCACATGTGGCTTTCATATCACGATCGTCTCTTAACGGCGGACAATCTTGTCAAGAGAGGTATCCATATCATATCGCTATGTATGTTTAGTGGGGTTAATCTGAAAAATAACGCTCATATCTTTCTTCATTGCCCCTCACTTTGAAACTTTGAGTTGTCTGAGCGTAGTAAGCTTGATTATCCTCTTGGCCATCTACTATTACTTCTCTCTGGGGTGATTGGATGCTTGCCAATATCCCAAGCAATGAAAATAATCATGAGATTGTTGTCACCGCCACCATTTGGATAGTTTGGTATGAATGGAATCAAATGATCTTTCAAGCTAAGTCTTCTTTCCTCGTGGTGCTTGAGGGCAGAATTTCATCTTTGGTGGCGTAATGGCACTCTCACTTCCCAATTTCACAAATGTTTTAAAAAAATACGTATTAAAATACATATTTGGATATTGTGTTCGAGTGGAGAAGTTGTTGATTGGATTGGGGTTGGCAAACCAGGACAGTCGGCATAAAATATGGGGATTTGAGTATGATCAACCTGACCCGTTTGTATTTTGAGCACATGGACGGTGGATCAGGGGCTTCTATGCTTATTCGTAGTAGCCCCCTCTACAAGAACCGCACCCAACTTTTCCTTTCTAACTTTTGATTTACTAAAATAATGCATGTTGTAAATTTTGGAGTTTTCCTCATGAAAAATCTATATATAATGAATGTTTTTTGGCATAAAAGTATTCTCCTTATTGAAGAATCAAATTGTTCCTCTGTTTGTTTTTTTTAATTTCTTTTTGAGGATTGACAGGTTTGAATTTTCTAAACTAATTTTTGAATGGTTAGTTTGTGAGTCAAGGCCCTTTCATTATGGTATTGCTACTTCCCTCAATGTAAAACTATCAACTCTATTTTTAAAATGCACATCCTTATTTTCATAGATTGAGCTTCACTATTTTTTCCCCCTTCCCATATCCTTGCAGATCCACACGAAACCTGTCATCTTCAATACCATGTAAGTAGTTGGGATTTATAAGGGTGGTCTTGGATATTTCTTTGCAAAATCTTTTTTTTCCTTTTTTTTATTTTCAAGAATTTGGATAATATATATCAATTATTGCCTCAATATTAATTCTAAAATCGCATATTTTATGCCTTTGTTTGACATTCTAATCTCTCTCTTTTCTAAATCAATTTAAAAATAAGGGAGATTTCGTTACAACCCCTTATGTCAAGCCGTAATTAGAAAAAAACTCAGCTTCATAATTTAATTCGCTATAGCTACCTTTTTTTTTAAACCAATCATGTGCGCCCACGTGTCAAGGGCAGAAGCGCTCCTCAGCGGCAAAAGATGCAAATGCCCCGTAGTAATCGCTTCGAAAAAGGTGGATCACTTCGAAAATACGGACTGCTATTATATAGAAGACTGCGATCATGCTCACGGTCCTCACAAAAATGCCCTATTTCTGCGTCTTTATTAGGATAATTATCATGATTGCAGTTCTCACAAAAATGTCATTTTTTGACTCTTTATAGGATTGTGACCATGATCGCAGTTCTCACAAAAATGTCATTTTTCGAGTCTTTATAGGATTGTGATCATGATCACAGTGCTCACAAAAATGTCATATTTCTGAATCTTTATAAGACTGCGACCATGATTGCAGTCCTCTTTATTAAGACCGCGAATCGCAATCCTTACAAAAATACTTTATTTTTTTAGTCTTTATTAGGATTGCGACTATGATCGCGGTCCTCTTTATTAGGACCGCGTATCGCAATTCTTACAAAAATACTTTGTTTTTGAGTCTTTATTAGGATTGCGACATGATTGCGGTCCTCACAAAAACACAAATTTTTAGCTTTTATTAGGACTGCGACAATAATCATAGCCCTCGCAAAATGCGCTAATTTTCAATTAATAAAAGATTGCAATTATAGTTTCAGTTTTCTAATAAATGATTGTGACCATAGTCGCAATCGTGAGTCACAATTCTCATATTAGCAGACCCTTGTTCATCGACATCGAATGATGTCTAGTGCTTTTCAGATCTAAAAGCCACATCGATCACAAACACAAACAAAAACTCATCGCAAACACGAACAAACGAGATCTGCAAAAAATTGTTCTAAAAAAAAAGGGTCTGGGAGCTCCGCCCCATGAGACCCCTGGGAGGTGGGCTCCCTGCCCCTTGAGACCCTCGGGAGGTGGGCTTCCCTCCCCTTTTCAACTCCATGTCAACCTGAGCGTATAAATCGATATGCTAATTAGTCTGTGTCGGGGTCAAGGTTGAGGGGAGAGCAACATCAAGAGCGATGAGGAAGGGAAAAAGAGGAAAATGAAAAAATATATAAAGAAGTGTAGTTGGGAGGAATCAATTTATGCTGACATGGATGAGGTTGTAGTGAATAAAAATAAGAAGGTGAGCTTTTTTTTTTTTTTCTAATTATGAAAAAAAAGTAGTGGCTGTAGCGAATTTTTCTAAAAATAAATAATTTTTCTTGTAATTAATACAACAAATGTGGATCGTATCCTTCCAGTCAAACTTCCTAAAGCTATCCGCGGAAAATACCAGCATATCAAGTACTAAAAAAAATAAAAATAAAAATAAAAACTATTTCTTAGTAAAATAAAGATTCTGATCTCTGACTCTTTTTCTCCGCAAACTATCACTTCAAGCTTCTCTTTCCTCGTAGGCGCACGTGTGGCCCCTTTTCTTTAAGCGGAGCAAGCACTCGTGTACAAAAGTTGTACAAAGAGCACTTGATCCCGGCACGTGAGACCCCTTCCTCTGACACGAGCTGAGCTTTTTCTTAAGGGCTTGCTCACGTGCATGGAAACATCATCTTCCTAGGGTTTGGGAACGTATATTCCTCCAACCACGTGCATGGCCGTTCATGGGCGGTGGCCACCGACGTGCACCTCGCGTTGGCCGTTGGTGTTGCCACGAGCGAATCTAAGGCTCAGATTTTGCGGAGTTATTACTGTAATTATTATTTTCATGTAGCATTTGTTATATCTGTATTCATTTTTTGCCAATTTCGGAGGTGGTTTAGTAAGCTCAAAAAATTATATGTGAAAATAGAATACGTATAAAAATCAGATGTAAGGGAAACAAACACTATTATGAATCGCTAAGTAGATACTATTATATCATCATTCATTTTAATTGAAATTAAGACCAGTTACTTTCAATTTCACTCATCTCAACAGCGCTACATAGAGTTACCTAATATAAATTTCTTAACTGATAAGTTACAAATGAATCACATGCGTATAAAACATACCATCCATGTGGTGTAATGAGCTAATTATGCTTCTTTTTATGAACTAACTACGTATGATGTTCTAAAAGAACTTGGTTTTAAGGGGTGCTTTGGTGCGACTCAAATGTGCATAATTGTTGCATATATATGATCAAATTGTTGCATATATATAGATCAAAGAGAAAAAAAAAGGTTGGGGAGAGTTCATACTGAAAAGATAGCAAGAATATCGCCCACCTCCTTTATCTTTGTATTGTTCTTACATAATTTATTCATTCAAAGAAAGAGACAATATCTAATTCCATATTGTTCCCAATTGTTTGTATTAGTTTAATATTTTAATAAAGGGGTAGATGGTTACTTTAAGCTTTCACAATTCACATGATGATGTGGGGTGTAGTACTTGCTTGCTTTGTATATTTAACGAACTCACGTGGATAGCTATAGCTTTTGGACTGAACAAGGAAAGCCATTGCATCGAGACCTTTTGAAATCGAATGAGTGCATGTGGGGAGTGTTTGCCAAAAAATTCTTTTTGTATCCAAAATGTTGAAAATGGAATACTTCCTTCTTCTGTTCAAAACTTATAAAAATACAAAAAAACTACCTTAAAATTTTGTAGAAGTCTCATAAACACAAAACTATCAGGAATAAAAACATAATTCTTGATAGTTTATTGTAATTTTTAAAATTTATGATAGTTTTATGAGAAATTGGGAAAAAGTTCGTGATAGTTCAATGGAATTAAGCCATTGTAGGTGGAGTTCGGATATTGCCACGCATCAAATGAAGAAGGCACCCACCCAATTTCATTTTGAGTTGATTGACTATTATAACCCTAAATCAAAAGACCCATATACTCTTCAAAGAGATTAAAATTACTAAAACAATCACTCAATTGATAAAGGCACCCATCAAAGAAATACCAATGTGATGAAAACACTCACCCCACTCCTCCCCCTCCTCCCCCCCATTCCATTACTCACTTGCAAAAAAAAAAAAAAAAAACTACAAAATTTGAAGCACCCAAACTCAAAAATCCACCTACATTCCTTTGTTGACAGTTATAATAAGCGACTAACTGTTCTAGAACATTACAACAGTGAAAAAGTAAGTTTTTATCATTTAAAATCATAGCTTTTAAAGTTTTTATGGGGGTGGATTCGCCTCCTGTTCGGTATGTGCTTGCCGAACAAGTTTATGATCATTCGGTTGAGAGACACCGAACATGGAATAAATGTTCAGCCATAACCGGCCGAACATTTGCTTAAAGTTTGATCAGATTATACCGAACAAAATTTATTTGTTTAGTACACTCTGACCGAACAATGAGTAAATTTTCAAAACTGTTTGGCCGAACAGATACTTGCATACAAATTTAACAGTGTGTCTTTCAGATGGACTATCTGCAGGAGTAATCTTCTATCTAATATAGCAATATTAGTACAGAGCTCACAATTTGTTGGCCCAGAGGCCCATCACTCTAGTTTTGATGATGACTAACTCATGTAGTTATAGTACTAATGATTTCGTGATGATTTAGTTTCAGATTTACTCAAGATCATGATTTAGTGTTTAGCTTTAACAATAGACTCAAAGTCAAGTTTTGAAGCTAACTAGTATTGATTCAAGAGCTTAAGCTTAAAAATCACATCTAGCACTCAAGAAGGAGTCAAACTCAATAAGAATCACTTTTGGATCGAGCCAAGATGAAAAGGAAGATCATATCAAGAAGAAAACTTATGTTTGCTTGCTAGATTCTTATAAAGTTTAGTTTAGGTTTTGATGATGTAATTAACTTATAAATTAAGCTACTAACAAGTTATATTAGTAGTGCTGTCTTATTTTAGGATAAGAATATAGTTGGAGGATGAATGAATTTGAGCAACTAATGCTACATACATATAGAGGATGAAAGAAAATATGTAAAGCTCCACAAATTTCACATTCAAGCTAACAGAGAGCTACTAGAAGCAAATTATATCAAGTTCCACAAGATCAAGCCATTTCTAGTCATATCAAGCCATGAATAGTAAGATGGAGCATAAGATCTTGAGCTACAAATTTCATCAGAATAGAAATTATGTAAGTAATCATACAGTGATTTTATTCTCAACATATATCTGGCACAAGTAGAATTTTTTTCATTTCATTTTCTAGGTAGAATCTTCATTCTACCACCTTCATTCTACCACCTCATCTTACCACTCAGCCTCTTTCTACCAGCCCTGTCCAGTATGTATTCTGTTTCACTTTTGTCTCTGGGTCAGATTTGTCTTTTCAGCAGTATATGGTGTATTCACCGTACCTTATGAGCTGCACTTCAATCTATTATATATCCCATTTATTTCATAAATATCTTTTCACACAAGTGGATGGTACCTTGTTGCAAGTGGGACACGAGAGACATGCCTTCAGTGTCATTCTGTCCCTCTTACTTGGCTACATCACCAACAGGCTCTGTAAACAGTACATGTCACTGTCCTATGTTGTACAACTCGAAATTAAGACTGTTGGGTATATATTTATTGGAGAAAAGTCCTTTCTCTCTTCTCTTCCTCTAAGGCTTCCATACCCTCTTCTCTCTTAACCTGCTGGAGAGTCATTTAATGCAAAGATATGTGCACAGTTTTAAAATCTCTTCACTGGCTGCATTAAATCCACTAACGGACAGATATCCCTCCTCCCTTTGCATTTCTAACAGTTGGATTGAAGATTGTTGTTGCCTTGTTGTTTATATAGAATATATTCATTACAACAAAAAGAACACAATCATAAAATTTCATAAATGCAAAAACTGAGCTTTTCTACCTTCAAGCCTTAAATTTCAAATCTCATAAAAAAAGTGGTTGAGCCAATTGTCTTCATTCAAGTTCTGATTTTCAGAAAAAGTCTCAAGCATTCAATACAAGAGAAATTCATCACTTCATTTATTTCTCTATTTATTGGAGAATCTCAATCTTATCTTCTATACTTATTCTAGATTCTCATTATTACGACTTTAGACCTATTGTGCCAAGTTATTGTTGATAATACTTAGAACTATATGATTACATAGAGTCTCCTATTGTATTATCTATTTCGATTCTATCATTGTGCTTATATTAGTTCTCATTATTGTGTTAGAGAACAAAATTTATTGGCAAACTTATTGTAGTGCGCCTCAAGATAGAGGTGTTGTGTAAATCCAAGATCGGGTAGTATCTTGGTAGTTTGTAAACCCAAGATCGGGTAGTCTCTTGTTGGATTGTAAATCCAAACTCAAGGAAGAGTCTTGGTAGTTGTAATCCTTACTTCGAGGAGAAGATTTTTG
Organism: Agave tequilana; assembly: GCA_038442645.1. Taxonomy (NCBI): domain Eukaryota; kingdom Viridiplantae; phylum Streptophyta; class Magnoliopsida; order Asparagales; family Asparagaceae; genus Agave; species Agave tequilana. The sequence continues at coordinate 85,651 of JAVJIF010005038.1, read as the reverse complement.
GTGGATTTGCAAATTCTAGAGTGGAGACCTCTAGGTGGTGGATGTAGGAGAGTTTTCCGAACCACTCTAAAATTGATTGAGTTCTCTCTGCTATTTTTATTGTTGTTTATCTGCTGTGCATATATATATATATATATATTCACTATTACATTACTCTATTCTATTCTCTGTTGCTTCTACCACCAGACTGTATCATCCTACCATCAGACTGAGTGATCCTACCATCAGACTGGGTTTACAGTTTTATATAGTGTTTATTTTTAATTACACTTGACCCTATTCAGCCTCTCTAGGGTTCGACAATTAGTATCAGAGCATTGATACTCCTATTTTAGACTTTATATCTTAGAGACCGATTCTATGGCTTTCACTAGTGACTTTATTCTACCAGAGGGGAGATCCAACAATAGACCTCCGTTATTTAATGGTACTAATTATGCATATTGGAAAGCATGCATGAGAATTTATATTCAGTCTATTGATTGAAAGATTTGGAGTATGATTGAAAATGACTACACCTCTCCCACTATAGAGGTTGATGGTAAGAAGATTCCTAAATATCGTTCCGAGTGGAACGAGAAAGATTTCTCTTTTGCAAATTAAATTATCAAACTATTAGTTGTATTATCAATGGATTATCTTGCAATGAGTTTCATAAAGTTATGAATATCACATGTGCTAAAGAGATGTTGAATTATCTTGAAGTCACCCATGAGGAGACTAATGAAATTAAGAATAGTAAAATAAATATGCTTACATAAGATTTTGAATCTATTCGATTGTTACCTAAGGAGTCTATTGATGAATTTCTTAATAGGTTCAAAAGCATCACAAGTAATCTCCAATTTCTTGGAAAAATTATTACTTGCTTTGAAATGAATAATAAGGTGTTAAGATCTCTACCCATGAAATACAACAGCATCATTAATCTAATAGAGATCTACCAAAATATCACCACTCTCCCCTTCCAAGAATTAATGGGGATGTTAAAGAATGTGGAGATCAAAATGAATCTTTAAAAGAAAAGAGAGTAAGATGATGCTACTCAAATGAAAAAAAAAAAGTATAGCTCTCAAGGGTACGCAAGATGAGTCTTCAAGCAAAGATAGTACAAATGAAGATGATAATCTTGTCTATGTCATTATGAAGGCTAACAAGATGATGAAAAAGGAATTCAATAAGAGGAGAAACTTTCAAAGATAAAATAAGAGGTAAGATGAAACCGGCTCTATAAATTGCTATGAGTGCAATAAACTCGGTCACATAAAAAAAGATTGTCCCAATTTGAAAGGAAAGACGAGAAAGTTTTTCAAAAAGAAGAAAGCTTTATATGTAACACTTGCTTTAATTAAAGCATTTCTTTGTCCTAAATAATTATAAAGGGTAATGGTATTAGTATACATGCATGATGTCTTAATAAGCCATATGTATTATACGGGTATTATACGGATACGTATATACAAGCGTATACGTAAGTATTTATACGTATAAGACTTATGCCCCAAAGTCAACATTACCACCATTCCCACCCTGCTTGTACTTCATGGAGAGGGGAGAGGCATGGAGTTGATTATGAAGTGAATTAAACTTGATGGGATATTAGGGGACACATGGCACATTTTGATGGAGGATTAAAGACTATAAATAAAGGGAGATGAAGAGGATTAAACATTTTTATCAAAAGCTCTCTCCTTCTTCACAAACTCTTTCTCTCTCTCTCTCCTTTCACAACAACAACAACAACAACAGCAACGGCAACAACAACAACAACAACAGCAGCAACAACAACAACAACAACAGCAGCAGCAGTGAAGGACAGCAGCAACAACAGTCAAAAAACAGCCAAAAATCAGGCCATACCACTTCAAGAGTGAGTAGAACATGCTAATCTTAACAACATGATGAGTAGAAATAAGTAGGAATTGAAATAAGTGTAAGAGATATACAAGTATTTGACCTTATGTAGGTTTTGGGTTCATGCGTTTCAATTTCCGCAAGTATTACTCATGTTGTTTATGAATCCATGATTTTATTACATGTCTTGCATATTGATATTATATGATGGCATGAATGCATCGGAGGAAGGGACCGGGTTGAACCGGAGGCGTAGAAGGGGAGATATATATATCGGAGGAAGGGACCGGGTTGAACCGGAGGCGTAGAAGGGGAGATATATATATCGGAGGAAGGGACCGGGTTGAACCGGAGGCGTAGAAGGGGAGATATATATTATGTATCGGAGGAAGGGACCGGGTTGAACCGGAGGCGTAGAAGGGGAGATTATGTGTATGTATGTGGTTGTCACTATGATATAAGTCCTATGTTATATTCATGTATAAACCTTAACATCAAATCTGGAATAACTTCTTAACAGGCTATTTCTAGGTATGTTAGTCGACTAAGTCCGGAATTAGTCGACTATAGGTGTGATACTTTAGGCAGATAACTGCTGATATAGCAGGATTAGTCGACTACAAACAGACTGTAGTCGACTAATCCCCGATACAGAGAGTAAACAGAAAGTTGACAATCCGTTTTTGACAGTTTTAGTCGACTTGAGTCAACTACTAGTCGACTAATATTGTGGATTAGTCGACTACATAGAGAGGGTAGTCGACTATAGGTGACATCCAGAGAGTAACACAATTTTTGATCCAGAATTAGTCGACTATAGGGAACTTCAAGTCGACTAGTACTAGTGTTAGTCGACTATACCAAGGAGGGTAGTCGACTACATAAATTCTTGGCTGCTAGTAAAGTAGCAGGTGCGTGTGAAGCAGAGTTAGTCGACTATAACTTCATATTAGTCGACTTACAGTGAGTATTAGTCGACTATAGGGTGGCCTAGTCGACTAATAAGGCATTGCTACCGTGTTTTGTTTTGGCTCATGGCTAATTACAAGATCCTACAAAAATAGTATATCGACACACATGTCAATCAGATAATTTAGCCATGTATACCTACTTGATAGGCATGTTTAGTTATTGTTTTACTCACTGAGCCGTCAAGCTCACTCTATTCTAACTCCACCTACAGGTTTGGACAAGGGTAAGGGACCCGCGTAAGGGCAGTTGTGCGGGACAAGCGCCACCAGAACCACTGTTTAGAAGTTACTTTTGTTATGTATATAACTTTGTATTAACATGCGTACTTTTAGTAAGTGTTACTCTTGGTTTGTAATTATTAGGACCTAGTGTTGGACCCTTACTCGTATGTATATGTTGTCACGATAAATGTAGACTGTGTTCTTATGGATTAGTGAACTATATGTGTTAGTATGATAAGTCTCAAGTTGTTCATACATGTTATCTTTAGTGGAAATTTTGATGTATTGTAAAGAGTTCTGATCATTATGTTGGAAGTATTGTACCTTGATGGGTCCCACGCTTGGATTATACGAGATAATTATGGTTAAATGGAAAATTTTATACTGGGACCGTTACAGTTGGTATCAGAGCAATGGTTTAGAAGTAGAAAGAGTAAGAGATGATGAAATTGTTAGGTTACACGTGCAGACATATGATCATAGTTAAGTAGTTGGCATTAGGTGTCAAGGGATGCATTAAATTATCTATTGAATATGAGTTATTCTAAGGACATGAGACTTATGAGTAGGCTAAGGATAAGTATAGTTACCAGTGTGTCTATTTATGTTGCTTTTGATGATAGTCGTATGATTGAGACTATTTCATGGACTTGAGATTGATACGACCTTTTTGTTTACATATAGATGGGGGACTCCGATGTATGCTGGCCAGTCTCTAGCTCCGACAGCTCGAGTGAGAGCTGGGTAGCGGACTCCATGGACTGGGGGTACGAGTCGGACGAAACTGACCCAGCAGAAACGATTATGCCCCTAAACTGGGTAGATTGTGAAGAGGTCGAGTCGCAGGCATCTAACAAGCCTGAACCAACCCATGTTGACACAGGTAGTTTTGTGGGAGATTCACTTGAGATACCAATGACGGAGCACTCTAGCCCGATTAAAGAAGAAACCCGAAGGGGATTTACATATGGAGGCGTCTTTTGGAACGAAACGTGGGAAGAGTATATGGACCTTTATGACGATCGAGACAACTGGTGCTGCGCCGGGGACGAATCACCGGAAGAAGACCCCGAGGAAGATATGGATGATAGCAGCAGCACTAGCGGAGATTCCAGTGGGGACACTCTACCCTACGAAGGGTGAACCTTAGAGCTGACACTTTTGATGTGTATACATGTATAGACCTAGTATGTTAGGTAATGGATATCCTTAGGGTTGTTGTATGTACCCTGGCATATATCTTATGAATGCACACGGGTTAGTCTGGATATCCAGGAAGGAAGGCATGTCAGCATAATACCTTGTATCCATGATGGATGTAACTATATATATATATATATAATCAGTTGCTTGTTTTCAAAAGTAATGTTATTTACATGATTGTCTGAGACTAAAGTTTTATCCCAATGCATTCCTATATTGTATAGTATGTTGATTAGACGCCCTTATTTTTATAGGGAGAATACATGGATTTGAACCAACTACCCCCTGATGAGTCCCTCGATACGACACACTACAGTGAGATGGGGAGTGCACCCCAGTGAACAATGATGGAGACTCAGAAGTTCAAATGAGAGGGAATGAGGGAACTCCCGGGGTATGCCGGAGTGGCTCGCACAATTAATGTCTAGAGCGAGTAATAATAACAACTCCCATCGAGCACTGGAGCAGTTTCAGAAGATGAAACCGCCCGTATTTGAAGGAGAGGCGAACCCCTTACAAGCCGAATCATGGCTTCTTCAAATAGAGAAGATCTTAGAGGTTATGAGTTGCACTGATGAACAGAAGGGTCCTTCTCTTCTTTTATGTTCCAGAAGGAAGCGGAACATTGGTGGCGGGCAGTGAAGCTTAGTATGAAGAATGCAAGGGAACCAATCACTTGGGAATTCTTGGTGAACAAATTCACTGAGAAATACATTCCGGAGACAGCCAGAGATAAGATGGCAACAGAATTCTTGGAACTACGTCAAGGTTCTATGAATGTATCCCAGTATGATCAGAAATTCACTCAGCTATCCAGGTATGCTGATGCCTTGGTAAGGAGTGAAGGAGAAAAGACAAAGAGGTTCGTAAAGGGCCTAAGATCAGATATTCATGGCCGACTGATTCCATTACAACTGAGGAATTATCTCCAGGCGGTAGAAAGAGCTTTGGAGGTAGAAATGGACATACAAGAAGGTCAGGGAGACTGGGTAGAAGGAACTCCCAATTCTAAGCGCCCCCGTTATCAAGGACCTCCAATGATGACGGCATCAGGATCCACCAGTAACAAAGGACCTGGGTTTAACACCACTTTTCATAGAGGAGGAGGGGCCAGAGGCGGGAGAACATGGCTGAGAAACAGAGACACTCCCTCGAAGACACACGCTACCTCTGCATTCCATCCCAGAAACTCAGAGGCTCCCTGGTGTCAGAAGTGCAGAGTAAACCATTTTGGAAACTGCCTCTTTGACAGATCTTGTTTTAATTGTGGAGAGGTGGGACATCTAAGGAAGAATTGTCCGACAATGCGTGGAAGCCAAGGGCCGAGTAGAGGAAGTGGAAGGCCGACCATGAGGACGAATCCTCCCAGAGGACAAGCCAGTAATGCCCCACGTCCTGCAGCAACTCAGTCATCGGTTCAGCAACCTCAAGTGCAAGGCAGAACCTTCGCATTAACCCACCGGGAAGCAATGGCCTCGAATGCAGTGGTAGAAGGTATGATCTCTGTATTAGGACATGTTGCTCATGCATTATTTGATCCTGGAGCTACTCATTCATTCGTATCTAGTGCTCTTGCTCATAAACTAAATCAAGTCTCAAAACCCCTAGGATTTCAATTGGTTGTGTCCACACCTATAGGGGAAAATTTGATAGCTAGCACTAGATATGTGAATTGTGAGGTAATAATTGGAGAAATGAAGACATACATTGATCTGATTAAGCTAGGTGAGATGGAGTTCGATGCCATACTAAGAATGGATTGGTTGTCTGCTTGTAGTGCTCATGTGGACTGTAATAAGAAAAGGATCATTTTTAAAATGGAAGGGACTCCGGAGTTTATTTTTGAAGGAGAAAAAGTTAGTAGTGATATACCTCACATATCAGCCATCAAAGCCACCAAGTTATTGAAACAAGGGTGTCAAGGATTTCTGGCCTCGGTGTTGGATACCACAAGGACTGATGTAAATATTAAGACTATTCCAATTGTGAATGAGTTCCCTGATGTGTTCCCGGAAGACTTATCAGGCCTGCCCCCGGATCGGGAGGTAGAGTTTACAATAGATGTAATACCCGGTACTGCCCCAATTTCTAAGGCACCGTACCGTATGGCCCTGCAGAAATGAAAGAACTTAAAACTCAATTGCAGGACTTATTAGACAAAGGGTTCATTCGGCCAAGTGTATCTCCCTGGGGAGCACCTGTACTATTTGTAAAGAAGAAGGATGGGAGTATGAGACTATGTGTTGACTACCGGGAATTGAATAAGGCAACTATCAAGAATAAGTACCCTCTTCCTCGAATTGATGACTTATTTGATCAACTGCAAGGGTCTTGTGTATTTTCTAAGATAGATCTTAGATCGGGATATCATCAGTTGAAGGTCAAACCTGAAGATGTGTCCAAATCGGCTTTCCGGACGAGATATGGACACTTTGAATTTCTAGTCATGCGTTTTGGACTCACTAACGCCCCGGCAGCATTTATGGACTTAATGAATCAGATTTTTCAACAATATCTAGACCAGTTTGTAGTAGTATTCATTGATGATATTCTGGTCTATTCAAAGAATGCGGAAGATCATGAGAAACATCTTAATATTGTCCTTCAAATCTTGAGAGAGAAGCAACTCTATGCAAAATTGAAGAAATGTGAATTTTGGCTAGAACAAGTAGGGTTTCTTGGCCATATTATATCTAAAGAAGGAATATCAGTAGACCCGGTAAAGATCGAGGCAATCCGAGACTGGCCTAGACCCACTAATGTTACTGAAGTCTGAAGTTTCTTGGGATTAGCTGGGTACTACAGAAGATTTGTAGAAGGATTTTCTCTGATTGTAGCACCAATGACTCAATTAACTAGAAAGAATAAAAAGTTTGCATGGGGAGAAGATCAAGATAGGAGCTTCCTGGAGATTAAAACTAGACTGACATCTGCTCCTGTCTTAACTGTACCTTCAGGGACGGAAGGATTTGTCATCTTTAGTGATGCATCAAAACTGGGTTTGGGATGTGTGTTAATGCAACATGGAAAAGTCATTGCCTATGCGTCCCGACAATTAAAGACCCATGAAAGAAATTACCCCACTCATGACTTGGAATTAGCCGCTGTGATCTTTGCTTTAAAGATTTGGCGACATTATTTGTATGGAGTGTCTTGTGAAGTTTTTACTGATCATAAGAGCTTAAAATACATCTTCACACAAAAGGAATTGAACATGAGACAGAGGAGGTGGTTAGAACTAATGAAGGATTATGATATTACTATTCAATACCACCCTGGGAAGGCCAATGTAGTGGCTGATGCTTTGAGCCGGAAATCAGGAAGGACCCTGGCCGCCTTGATGACTCGTCAAGCAAGAATATTAAGAGATCTAGAAGAAATGCAAATAGAAGTGCGAGTCATTGATTCTTCAAATTCTGAGTATCAACTGAATCAAGTGAGTATCCAAATTAACCTATACGACAAGATCAAAGAGGCCCAACAAGGAGATACTCAAATAAAGAAGATGATGAAGAAAGTGCAAGAAGGAGAACTCAAGGAGTTTCAAATAGAAGGTGATGTACTAAGGTTTGGACGCAGATTATGTGTGCCAGATGTAGCAGAGATCAAGGAAGAAATAATGAAGGAGGCTCATAGTACACCTTATACAGCTCATCCCGGAAGCACAAAAATGTACCAAGATCTGCGACATAACTTCTGGTGGGAAGGAATGAAGGTAGACATTTTAAATTTTGTCCACAAGTGTTTAGTCTGCCAACAAGTAAAGGCGGAACATAAGAAGCCCCCAGGTTTATTAGTGCCTCTATCTATTCCCGAATGGAAGTGGAGTCAAATTGCTATGGACTTTGTCACTGGACTTCCTCGGACATCCCAAGGAATGGATACAGTCTGGGTAGTGGTAGACAGACTCACCAAATCTGCCCATTTTCTGCCTATCCGGATCAATTATTCAATGGAAAGACTGGCTCAGGTATATGTCCGAGAGATAGTTAGATTACATGGAGTACCTGAATCCATTGTATCAGATCGGGACCCAAGATTTCAATCCAGATTTTGGAAGAGTTGTCCAGAGCTATGGGCACTAAATTGCAACTCAGTACAGCAGCCCACCCCCAAACAGATGGACAGTCAGAAAGGACCATTCAAATATTGGAAGACATGTTGAGAACCTGTGTACTAGATTTTGGGGGAAGTTGGGATAACTATTTACCCTTAGTGGAGTTTGCTTATAATAATAGTTATCAGTCCACTATTGGTATGCCTCCATTTGAAGCATTATATGGGAGGAGGTGTAGATCACCAATCTGTTGGGAGGAAGTTGGGGATAGAAGACTGTTCGGCCCTGATGTAATTCAAGAGACTACTGAGAAGATCAAGCTAATCAGGGAAAGGATGAAAGCAGCCCAGAGCAGACAGAAAGCTTATGCAGACAATCGTCGCAGACCACTGGAGTTTGAAGTAGGAGATCGTGTTTTTCTGAAGGTATCTCCAATGAAGGGAGTGAGACGCACCGGCAGTAAGAACAAATTAGCTCCTAGATATGTAGGTCCGTTTGAGATACTGGATAAAATTGGACCAGTTGCTTACCGCTTGGCCCTACCCCCTGCCTTAGAACGGATGCACAATGTATTTCATGTATCTCAGCTGAGGAAGTATGTGCCCGACCCTGATCATGTCATCTCCGATGAACCCCTGCATATACTAGAAGATATTGTTGGCCCAATGGCCTTCCACTCTAGTTTTGATGATGATCAACACTCATGTAGTTATGTTTACTAATATTCTTGTGTTTCTAAGTTTCAGATCATTAACAGGATATTAGTTGGTGATTAGCTTCAACAAGATGATTAGAAGCTATTCATGATGATTCCGGTGCCAAAGCTTAAAGATCATACCTTTGCACTTGGAGGATCACGCGTTGGGATCGAGTCTACTTGAAGATGGAAGATCGACAAGAAGACTTAGGTATCCTAGTTTAGATAGAGTTTTAGATCCATTTGTAAAGCTTAGTTTAGTTGATATGCTCAAGTGCACAAAACACACGCTTCATGATTTGGTTTTTGGTTTCATGAATAGTTTATCAAAACAAGTTTAATTGATAAATGTATAGTTGTTTCACTCTATACATGCATGCTTAACTTTTATCAAACTTGATTTTGAGCTTAACATCTCTTTGATAAAAATACAAGTTTTGTTTTTGATAAAATTTGCAAGACACAAAAATAAATTGATATGTTGATATATTGTCTTGAAATTTTTATCACAGGTGTATGTTTTAATATAAAATGATAAAACAAATTTTGTGAATTTTTTAGAAGTGTTAAAAGATTTTTAGAAAATATTTTACACTATTTTTCTGACCTGGACTGTGCTGACAGGCTGGTCGGTCGACCGGGACGGTCGACAGCACCAAAGGGCCGGTCGACCGATCCGGTCGACCGACGTGCACGGACGTGCACGTCTGTTAGGCACAGAGCCGGTCGACCGGGCCGGTCGACCGGGATGAGAGCTCTGCTCTCGGGAATTTTCGGTCGACCGGACCGGTCGACCGATATTGCCCAACGGTCACATTTTTGACCGTTGGCGATCGACCGGGCCGGTCGACCGGTGGCTGTCAGAACTGCCACATCAGCCTAACGGCTAGTTTTCTGGTTTGGCCTATATAAACCCTATTCATTTGGGATTTTGGCCAAGGTTTTTACAAGAGAAAAATCCCAGGTTTTCAGAAGTTTAAAACAAGTTTTTAAAAGAGTTTTTGGGCTTTAAACTTCTCATCTTGATTTGTTTTGGTTTTTGGAAAATCAAAGAAAGCTAGGGTTTTGGGAGATTGTATTGTTTTGTATTTTCTATCTTCTACAAGTGATTTCCCAAGAAGTTTTTCTTTGTTGCTTGTTTCCAAAAACACCTAGTTTCCACACTTGAGCTATATCTTCTATCCTAAACTATTAGGATCTTGTTTTTGTGGAAAAAGAAAAGAGAAAAAGAAAGAGAAGAGTTTGAGGTTGTTGTTGTAAATCTCTTTGTTGTAAACACCCTTTTATTTGTGAATCCCTCTTCGGTAGAGGTGATCGGGTGATTGAGTTGTATCCCTCAAGTGTGAGGTGATAGTGTTGGTTGTGAGCCTCTTCGGTAGAGGTGTTGTGGATTGTGGTTGTTGTAGCCTCGGTGGCTTTGTAAGTTGAGAGAGGAGTTAGGTACTCCTTATAGTGGATTGGGAAATCCTACACGGTGGTGTAGGCGGGGATGTAGAGTTGGGTACTCGAACCTCGAAACAAATCTTTGTGTTAGCGTTTGATCCAATTTCTCACAACTCTCTCTCATTTATATTGTGCAAAGCATCATACTTCATATCATCTTATCATATTGCTTGTGTTGCCTTGCATTATTTCATATTGCTATATCTTTGATTGCTTGGCTTGATTGTGTGTGCACATATTTCATATTGCTTGGATTGCTTGTGTGTGTGTGCCTAACTTGTACTCATCCAACAAGAGCTTCACATAGCGCCTCAACCCATTTCAAGGGGAATCAAGGGGAGTTAGTCCAGAGCCTCGCAAGGGGAATTCGGCTACACTTGTTGTATTGTATTAGTTTGTGCATAATTTGCATTAGCTTCCGCATTTAGCGCACTTAGTTTGCATTAAGTTTCTTAGATTAGCACTTACACCTATTCACCCCCCCTCTAGGTGTTTTTCAATTGGTATCAGAGCTAGTGCTCCTGATACTTAGGCTTAACATCCTAGGAGTGAGATCCATTTGCTTGCTAATCTCATTTGCATTTGTTTGATTGCACATTCATAGTTTATACCATGGACTTCATGACCCCACCTAGCTTTGACCCTTCCAACATTAATGTTTGGAAGTATAGGATGTCCATGTACCTAAAGACCCTAGGTTTGCATGTTTTCCTTGCGGCCACCAAGAGATGTTATCTTGGTGATTGCAATCATATAGGGGCCAATGCACAAGCCCTAGAGGCCATTAGAAGCACATTACCTAAAGATTATCTTATGTGTGTTTCTAATCTTGATTCCGCTTTTGCAGTGTGGAACAAGTTGACTACAACCACCACCTCCAAGCTTCAAGTCCAAATCCAAGAAGAGGAATCTAGCGGAGAATCCGAGCCACAACAATGCTATATGGTCCAAGGGAATGACTCCCTTGAGGTACATTCGGAATCTCAACTAGATAGTAATGATTGTGTTAGTTCTTCAAATGATTATGTTGATCCCCATGCCTTAAATGAAGAACTTTCTATTGTTGTGAAAAATTAATTGAGAAGTATAAAATTTTGAAAAAGAAAAGTCTAGATATTGAAAAAGAAAATAAATGTTTGCACTCTAGACTTGATTGTGTTTTGCAAGAGAAAGTTGAGGTCTATAATGAAAGGGATTCATTGAGATCTCAATTGGAACTTGTTTTAAAAGAAAATAAATTTTTAAAGTCTAAAATGATTGCCATGCTATTTTAAAGAAAAATGAAAACTTGTCTTCTAGAGTTGATTTTGTTTTAAAAGAGAATGTTGTTTTGAAAAACAAAATCATTTCTATTTCCAATGATTTGAATGTTTGCTTAGAGAAAAATAGTGTTTTGCAAAATAAGATTGATTCTCATGTTTGCCATGCTAGGGTAGTTTCACCTAAATCACCCATTGCATGTTCCACTTCTTCTATGCTTGAAAATGATATAAATTTGTTAAAGAAGAAAATGGATTGTTTGGGCTCCACTATGAGCCAATGTGCCATGAACCACTCACGGTTGGAAACCTTGGTTCGAAAGAAACAAGTTCCAACTTCTATGCATGCACACCCTCCACGGCATACACATGCTCCTCACGGACACCATCAACACATGTATGCTCATGTGTACTCATGTACACATTGTGGACGTAAGGGCCACCTTGCTAAATTTTGTTATGATAGATTACATACTCCTAATTTAGCAAAGAATTTTGTTTGGGTTAGAGAAGGTACTAACCCCCATGGACCCAAGAAGATATGGGTACCAAAGACCACCCCTCCTATTATTTTTGATGTAGGTGTGGGCTCTCACATGACGTGAGAGTGATGACACCTTGGAGTGGATGCGTTCCGGACTTAAAGGAAATCTATTGGATGCATCACTTTCAAGGGAAGAGTTGGTGGAGAGGACCACCAAGTTTTGGAGACAAGGAGAGTTGCTTCTTCGGTTTTGGTAACAATCCTTTACTCCCATTTATTGTTTACATGCTTTCCATGTTTTAATGTTTATAGCATGTTTTTGATGTCTATGGATTAGTATGTTCATTCCATGTTTATTAGATCCTTGACATACATGTATAGTATTTGAGACACATATGCTTATATGAACCCATAATTAGTGTTCTCACTTTTGTTTGAGCTATAATGTACATCATGAATCTAATACATGTGAATTTACATAATAATCATGTTTTACCTTTATCATGATGATTTTTATATGTGTTTTTGATGCTTCATGTTTTGAATATATGTTTAAGTGTTAGTTTTCATTAAGACTAGTTATATACTTGTACATAGAGTGGGCTACAAATAAATCTATATATAGTTGGAATTGAATGCTTATTTGAACCCATTAGATGTGCTAGTATAGTCTAGTTTTGATGATTCATACATATTAAACTTGTATTCTCATTTTTTGAATTTACCTTATGATTGTGTATTTCACTTCATGTATATGTTTGTATTGCCAAACCTTAAGATATACATGTATACCCCTTGAGTCATTTGCCTTTCATGCAAATCTATATTATGGACTCAAAGTGTGTTTAAGGGATATGTATGTATACTTCTTGTGTTGACAAATCATACATATACCTTGAAATGAAAATTGCTTTGATGAAAATTTAGCCTTACATGTTTTCATGTTTTTGTGTCAATATTTAACTTCATGTATATGTCTATCTAGTTCAAACTAATCTTATACATATACATCTTTTTGAGCCACGTGCCTTAATGCATATATTTTGTGGACTCGTTGAGTTTTGGATATGTATGTATACCTTAGTTTGTATTAGACATACATATGCCTTGAAGATTAGATAGTTTTTGATGTAATTATGTTTTAAGGAATAATTGAGCTTAATGAAATATTTTTCATGATTATGATCTTCACATATTATTTGTACACTCATATCTATTGCTCATGTTCTGTTTCTCATGAGGTATGCTTTATTGGTTAGAGTGATGATTATCATGTGAATTTCATATTTTGTTTTATTCCTTGCTTGAAGGATTTCGTGCTAGTTAACAAGTTTTCCATTTAACTAGTTGCGGTGTTCTTCATTTTGGTAGTGATTTTCAAACAAAACTACATTTTCAAATCTATCTTTGAAAACCCCTACCTTTCAAGGGCGGTAGGATGGGAGATCATGTTCATGTATGCCCTAAATTGAAAATCTTTAAAACTTGAATTATGATTGGGTGGTAGATAATATGATGTATACACTTGAACTTATTGTTATGTCAATTGGTATCATTGAACTCTTTCAATTGGTATCATTTTGATCTTCTTGTATACTCATATATGTTTTGTATGTATGTATGCTTTAAATTCCAAGTATATCAATTTCTATTGGTATCTATCTTTCATACATATATATGTTTGTGTTTATGCTAGTGCTTGAGTTTCAATTTTGTTTAAATTGATTACTTTTAAATTGTTATCAAGACTATGCATGACTTTAGTTTGTATTTCATAAAGGGGGAGAAAATTTGATTTTGTATTTCAATTGGTATGTACTCCCACACTTTATGATTAAAAGTTGTTATTTTAAACATATGATATCAACATCAAATTGGTAAAATATTTACAATTGGTATCATATTTAAGAAATTCAAAATTTGTTTTGGTTTCAAGATTCATGTTTAAGAATTCAAGACTTATGTTTAATTACAATTGGTATTTCCAAAATTTTGTTTAAAGAAAATATTCAAAGTTTTGATTTGTATTTCCTATATGCAAGGAGAGCTTAACATCTCTCTTACATATAGATTCATGTTGAGTATATTATAAATTGAGGAGCTTGACAACTCTTCTTTATATGATATACGTGTGTAGGGGGAACTTCACATCTCCTCTTATGCATTACATAATATGTGTTATGTGAATTGGGGCTTGTCATCCTTTCTTCATGTAATGCATATGTGTAGGGAAGCTAACTTAACGTCTTCCTCTTCATGAATGTATATAGCATATAACATATATTGATCCTTGTTTATTGGTATCAAGATGCTTCATTGACATATTTTTTAATTGATATCATGTTTGTAGTCACCCCTTATTGATTTTGTTTTTTGTTTTAGACAAAAAGGGGGAGAACATTGCTTGCATTGTTTTGATTGACAAAAAGGGGGAGAAAGATTTTTACCCCTCGTTTTATTTATGGTTTTGATTACCCCTTTGTTGATGATTGACAAAAAGGGGGAGAAGAATTTGAATTTTGTTTTTATATATGCATGATTGTGTTTTTGCATATACCAAGTTCATGCATAGGGATAAATAATAAGATATGATGCATGCTTTTGTTTAGTAAATAATAAGATATGATGCATGCTTTTGTTTAGTATCATGTGCTTTCATTGCATATCTATTATGTTTATTGTGATGCATGAGTTAAGGGGGAGCTTCCTTGAAGCTTATCTTTAATCCATGCATATATAACTCCATGAGTTTTGTCATCATCAAAAAGGGGGAGATTGTTGGCCCAATGGCCTTCCACTCTAGTTTTGATGATGATCAACACTCATGTAGTTATGTTTACTAATATTCTTGTGTTTCTAAGTTTCAGATCATTAACAGGATATTAGTTGGTGATTAGCTTCAACAAGATGATTAGAAGCTATTCATGATGATTCCGGTGCCAAAGCTTAAAGATCATACCTTTGCACTTGGAGGATCACGCGTTTGGGATCGAGTCTACTTGAAGATGGAAGATCGACAAGAAGACTTAGGTATCCTAGTTTAGATAGAGTTTTAGATCCATTTGTAAAGCTTAGTTTAGTTGATATGCTCAAGTGCACAAAACACACGCTTCATGATTTGGTTTTTGGTTTTCATGAATAGTTTATCAAAACAAGTTTAATTGATAAATGTATAGTTGTTTCACTCTATACATGCATGCTTAACTTTTATCAAACTTGATTTTGAGCTTAACATCTCTTTGATAAAAATACAAGTTTTGTTTTTGATAAAATTTGCAAGACACAAAAATAAATTGATATGTTGATATATTGTCTTGAAATTTTTATCACAGGTGTATGTTTTAATATAAAATGATAAAACAAATTTTGTGAATTTTTTAGAAGTGTTAAAAGATTTTTAGAAAATATTTTACACTATTTTTCTGACCTGGACTGTGCTGACAGGCTGGTCGGTCGACCGGGACGGTCGACCGCACCAAAGGGCCGGTCGACCGATCCGGTCGACCGACGTGCACGGACGTGCACGTCTGTTAGGCACAGAGCCGGTCGACCGGGCCGGTCGACCGGGATGAGAGCTCTGCTCTCGGGAATTTTCGGTCGACCGGACCGGTCGACCGATATTGCCCAACGGTCACATTTTTGACCGTTGGCGGTCGACCGGGCCGGTCGACCGGTGGCTGTCAGAACTGCCACATCAGCCTAACGGCTAGTTTTCTGGTTTGGCCTATATAAACCCTATTCATTTGGGATTTTGGCCAAGGTTTTTACAAGAGAAAAATCCCAGGTTTTCAGAAGTTTAAAACAAGTTTTTAAAAGAGTTTTGGGCTTAAACTTCTCATCTTGATTTGTTTTGGGTTTTTGGAAAATCAAAGAAAGCTAGGGTTTTGGGAGATTGTATTGTTTTGTATTTTCTATCTTCTACAAGTGATTTCCCAAGAAGTTTTTCTTTGTTGCTTGTTTCCAAAAACACCTAGTTTCCACACTTGAGCTATATCTTCTATCCTAAACTATTAGGATCTTGTTTTTGTGGAAAAAGAAAAGAGAAAAAGAAAGAGAAGAGTTTGAGGTTGTTTGTTGTAAACCTCTTTGTTGTAAACACCCTTTTATTTGTGAATCCCTCTTCGGTAGAGGTGATCGGGTGATTGAGTTGTATCCCTCAAGTGTGAGGTGATAGTGTTGGTTGTGAGCCTCTTCGGTAGAGGTGTTGTGGATTGTGGTTGTTGTAGCCTCGGTGGCTTTGTAAGTTGAGAGAGGAGTTAGGTACTCCTTATAGTGGATTGGGAAATCCTACACGGTGGTGTAGGCGGGGATGTAGAGTTGGGTACTCGAACCTCGAAACAAATCTTTGTGTTAGCGTTTGATCCAATTTCTCACAACTCTCTCTCATTTATATTGTGCAAAGCATCATACTTCATATCATCTTATCATATTGCTTGTGTTGCCTTGCATTATTTCATATTGCTATATCTTTGATTGCTTGGCTTGATTGTGTGTGCACATATTTCATATTGCTTGGATTGCTTGTGTGTGTGTGCCTAACTTGTACTCATCCAACAAGAGCTTCACATAGCGCCTCAACCCATTTCAAGGGGAATCAAGGGGAGTTAGTCCAGAGCCTCGCAAGGGGAATTCGGCTACACTTGTTGTATTGTATTAGTTTGTGCATAATTTGCATTAGCTTCCGCATTTAGCGCACTTAGTTTGCATTAAGTTTCTTAGATTAGCACTTACACCTATTCACCCCCCCTCTAGGTGTTTTTCAATTGGTATCAGAGCTAGTGCTCCTGATACTTAGGCTTAACATCCTAGGAGTGAGATCCATTTGCTTGCTAATCTCATTTGCATTTGTTTGATTGCACATTCATAGTTTATACCATGGACTTCATGACCCCACCTAGCTTTGACCCTTCCAACATTAATGTTTGGAAGTATAGGATGTCCATGTACCTAAAGACCCTAGGTTTGCATGTTTTCCTTGCGGCCACCAAGAGATGTTATCTTGGTGATTGCAATCATATAGGGGCCAATGCACAAGCCCTAGAGGCCATTAGAAGCACATTACCTAAAGATTATCTTATGTGTGTTTCTAATCTTGATTCCGCTTTTGCAGTGTGGAACAAGTTGACTACAACCACCACCTCCAAGCTTCAAGTCCAAATCCAAGAAGAGGAATCTAGCGGAGAATCCGAGCCACAACAATGCTATATGGTCCAAGGGAATGACTCCCTTGAGGTACATTCGGAATCTCAACTAGATAGTAATGATTGTGTTAGTTCTTCAAATGATTATGTTGATCCCCATGCCTTAAATGAAGAACTTTCTATTGTTTGTGAAAAATTAATTGAGAAGTATAAAATTTTGAAAAAGAAAAGTCTAGATATTGAAAAAGAAAATAAATGTTTGCACTCTAGACTTGATTGTGTTTTGCAAGAGAAAGTTGAGGTCTATAATGAAAGGGATTCATTGAGATCTCAATTGGAACTTGTTTTAAAAGAAAATAAATTTTTAAAGTCTAAAAATGATTGCCATGCTATTTTAAAGAAAAATGAAAACTTGTCTTCTAGAGTTGATTTTGTTTTAAAAGAGAATGTTGTTTTGAAAAACAAAATCATTTCTATTTCCAATGATTTGAATGTTTGCTTAGAGAAAAATAGTGTTTTACAAAATAAGATTGATTCTCATGTTTGCCATGCTAGGGTAGTTTCACCTAAATCACCCATTGCATGTTCCACTTCTTCTATGCTTGAAAATGATATAAATTTGTTAAAGAAGAAAATGGATTGTTTGGGCTCCACTATGAGCCAATGTGCCATGAACCACTCACGGTTGGAAACCTTGGTTCGAAAGAAACAAGTTCCAACTTCTATGCATGCACACCCTCCACGGCATACACATGCTCCTCACGGACACCATCAACACATGTATGCTCATGTGTACTCATGTACACATTGTGGACGTAAGGGCCACCTTGCTAAATTTTGTTATGATAGATTACATACTCCTAATTTAGCAAAGAATTTTGTTTGGGTTAGAGAAGGTACTAACCCCCATGGACCCAAGAAGATATGGGTACCAAAGACCACCCCTCCTATTATTTTTGATGTAGGTGTGGGCTCTCACATGACGTGAGAGTGATGACACCTTGGAGTGGATGCGTTCCGGACTTAAAGGAAATCTATTGGATGCATCACTTTCAAGGGAAGAGTTGGTGGAGAGGACCACCAAGTTTTGGAGACAAGGAGAGTTGCTTCTTCGGTTTTGGTAACAATCCTTTACTCCCATTTATTGTTTACATGCTTTCCATGTTTTAATGTTTATAGCATGTTTTTGATGTCTATGGATTAGTATGTTCATTCCATGTTTATTAGATCCTTGACATACATGTATAGTATTTGAGACACATATGCTTATATGAACCCATAATTAGTGTTCTCACTTTTGTTTGAGCTATAATGTACATCATGAATCTAATACATGTGAATTTACATAATAATCATGTTTTACCTTTATCATGATGATTTTTATATGTGTTTTTGATGCTTCATGTTTTGAATATATGTTTAAGTGTTAGTTTTCATTAAGACTAGTTATATACTTGTACATAGAGTGGGCTACAAATAAATCTATATATAGTTGGAATTGAATGCTTATTTGAACCCATTAGATGTGCTAGTATAGTCTAGTTTTGATGATTCATACATATTAAACTTGTATTCTCATTTTTTTGAATTTACCTTATGATTGTGTATTTCACTTCATGTATATGTTTGTATTGCCAAACCTTAAGATATACATGTATACCCCTTGAGTCATTTGCCTTTCATGCAAATCTATATTATGGACTCAAAGTGTGTTTAAGGGATATGTATGTATACTTCTTGTGTTGACAAATCATACATATACCTTGAAATGAAAATTGCTTTGATGAAAATTTAGCCTTACATGTTTTCATGTTTTTGTGTCAATATTTAACTTCATGTATATGTCTATCTAGTTCAAACTAATCTTATACATATACATCTTTTTGAGCCACGTGCCTTAATGCATATATTTTGTGGACTCGTTGAGTTTTGGATATGTATGTATACCTTAGTTTGTATTAGACATACATATGCCTTGAAGATTAGATAGTTTTTGATGTAATTATGTTTTAAGGAATAATTGAGCTTAATGAAATATTTTTCATGATTATGATCTTCACATATTATTTGTACACTCATATCTATTGCTCATGTTCTGTTTCTCATGAGGTATGCTTTATTGGTTAGAGTGATGATTATCATGTGAATTTCATATTTTGTTTTATTCCTTGCTTGAAGGATTTCGTGCTAGTTAACAAGTTTTCCATTTAACTAGTTGCGGTGTTCTTCATTTTGGTAGTGATTTTCAAACAAAACTACATTTTCAAATCTATCTTTGAAAACCCCTACCTTTCAAGGGCGGTAGGATGGGAGATCATGTTCATGTATGCCCTAAATTGAAAATCTTTAAAACTTGAATTATGATTGGGTGGTAGATAATATGATGTATACACTTGAACTTATTGTTATGTCAATTGGTATCATTGAACTCTTTCAATTGGTATCATTTTGATCTTCTTGTATACTCATATATGTTTTGTATGTATGTATGCTTTAAATTCCAAGTATATCAATTTCTATTGGTATCTATCTTTCATACATATATATGTTTGTGTTTATGCTAGTGCTTGAGTTTCAATTTTGTTTAAATTGATTACTTTTAAATTGTTATCAAGACTATGCATGACTTTAGTTTGTATTTCATAAAGGGGGAGAAAATTTGATTTTGTATTTCAATTGGTATTTGTACTCCCACACTTTATGATTAAAAGTTGTTATTTTAAACATATGATATCAACATCAAATTGGTAAAATATTTACAATTGGTATCATATTTAAGAAATTCAAAATTTGTTTTGGTTTCAAGATTCATGTTTAAGAATTCAAGACTTATGTTTAATTACAATTGGTATTTCCAAAATTTTGTTTAAAGAAAATATTCAAAGTTTTGATTTGTATTTCCTATATGCAAGGAGAGCTTAACATCTCTCTTACATATAGATTCATGTTGAGTATATTATAAATTGAGGAGCTTGACAACTCTTCTTTATATGATATACGTGTGTAGGGGGAGCTTCACATCTCCTCTTATGCATTACATAATATGTGTTATGTGAATTGGGGCTTGTCATCCTTTCTTCATGTAATGCATATGTGTAGGGAAGCTAACTTAACGTCTTCCTCTTCATGAATGTATATAGCATATAACATATATTGATCCTTGTTTATTGGTATCAAGATGCTTCATTGACATATTTTTTAATTGATATCATGTTTGTAGTCACCCCTTATTGATTTTGTTTTTTGTTTTAGACAAAAAGGGGGAGAACATTGCTTGCATTGTTTTGATTGACAAAAAGGGGGAGAAAGATTTTTACCCCTCGTTTTATTTATGGTTTTGATTACCCCTTTGTTGATGATTGACAAAAAGGGGGAGAAGAATTTGAATTTTGTTTTTATATATGCATGATTGTGTTTTTGCATATACCAAGTTCATGCATAGGGATAAATAATAAGATATGATGCATGCTTTTGTTTAGTAAATAATAAGATATGATGCATGCTTTTGTTTAGTATCATGTGCTTTCATTGCATATCTATTATGTTTATTGTGATGCATGAGTTAAGGGGGAGCTTCCTTGAAGCTTATCTTTAATCCATGCATATATAACTCCATGAGTTTTGTCATCATCAAAAAGGGGGAGATTGTTGGCCCAATGGCCTTCCACTCTAGTTTTGATGATGATCAACACTCATGTAGTTATGTTTACTAATATTCTTGTGTTTCTAAGTTTCAGATCATTAACAGGATATTAGTTGGTGATTAGCTTCAACAAGATGATTAGAAGCTATTCATGATGATTCCGGTGCCAAAGCTTAAAGATCATACCTTTGCACTTGGAGGATCACGCGTTTGGGATCGAGTCTACTTGAAGATGGAAGATCGACAAGAAGACTTAGGTATCCTAGTTTAGATAGAGTTTTAGATCCATTTGTAAAGCTTAGTTTAGTTGATATGCTCAAGTGCACAAAACACACGCTTCATGATTTGGTTTTTGGTTTCATGAATAGTTTATCAAAACAAGTTTAATTGATAAATGTATAGTTGTTTCACTCTATACATGCATGCTTAACTTTTATCAAACTTGATTTTGAGATTAACATCTCTTTGATAAAAATACAAGTTTTGTTTTTGATAAAATTTGCAAGACACAAAAATAAATTGATATGTTGATATATTGTCTTGAAATTTTTATCACAGGTGTATGTTTTAATATAAAATGATAAAACAAATTTTGTGAATTTTTTAGAAGTGTTAAAAGATTTTTAGAAAATATTTTACACTATTTTTCTGACCTGGACTGTGCTGACAGGCTGGTCGGTCGACCGGGACGGTCGACCGCACCAAAGGGCCGGTCGACCGATCCGGTCGACCGACGTGCACGGACGTGCACGTCTGTTAGGCACAGAGCCGGTCGACCGGGCCGGTCGACCGGGATGAGAGCTCTGCTCTCGGGAATTTTCGGTCGACCGGACCGGTCGACCGATATTGCCCAACGGTCACATTTTTGACCGTTGGCGGTCGACCGGGCCGGTCGACCGGTGGCTGTCAGAACTGCCACATCAGCCTAACGGCTAGTTTTCTGGTTTGGCCTATATAAACCCTATTCATTTGGGATTTTGGCCAAGGTTTTTACAAGAGAAAAATCCCAGGTTTTCAGAAGTTTAAAACAAGTTTTTAAAAGAGTTTTTGGGCTTTAAACTTCTCATCTTGATTTGTTTTGGGTTTTTGAAAATCAAAGAAAGCTAGGGTTTTGGGAGATTGTATTGTTTTGTATTTTCTATCTTCTACAAGTGATTTCCCAAGAAGTTTTTCTTTGTTGCTTGTTTCCAAAAACACCTAGTTTCCACACTTGAGCTATATCTTCTATCCTAAACTATTAGGATCTTGTTTTTGTGGAAAAAGAAAAGAGAAAAAGAAAGAGAAGAGTTTGAGGTTGTTTGTTGTAAACCTCTTTGTTGTAAACACCCTTTTATTTGTGAATCCCTCTTCGGTAGAGGTGATCGGGTGATTGAGTTGTATCCCTCAAGTGTGAGGTGATAGTGTTGGTTGTGAGCCTCTTCGGTAGAGGTGTTGTGGATTGTGGTTGTTGTAGCCTCGGTGGCTTTGTAAGTTGAGAGAGGAGTTAGGTACTCCTTATAGTGGATTGGGAAATCCTACACGGTGGTGTAGGCGGGGATGTAGAGTTGGGTACTCGAACCTCGAAACAAATCTTTGTGTTAGCGTTTGATCCAATTTCTCTCAACTCTCTCTCATTTATATTGTGCAAAGCATCATACTTCATATCATCTTATCATATTGCTTGTGTTGCCTTGCATTATTTCATATTGCTATATCTTTGATTGCTTGGCTTGATTGTGTGTGCACATATTTCATATTGCTTGGATTGCTTGTGTGTGTGTGCCTAACTTGTACTCATCCAACAAGAGCTTCACATAGCGCCTCAACCCTGTTGGCCAATGGCCTTCCACTCTAGTTTTGATGATGATCAACACTCATGTAGTTATGTTTACTAATATTCTTGTGTTTCTAAGTTTCAGATCATTAACAGGATATTAGTTGGTGATTAGCTTCAACAAGATGACTAGAAGCTTATCATGGTGATTCCGGTGCCAAAGCTTAAAGATCATACCCTTTGCACTCGGTGGATCGCGTTTGGGAGCAAGTCTACTTGAAGATGGAGTTCCTCAAGGAAGACTTAGGTATCCTAGTTTAGATTATGAGTTTTAGATCCATTTGTAAAGCTTAGTTTAGTTGATATGCTCAAGTGCACAAAACACACACGTTTCATGATTTGGTTTTTGGTTTTCATGAATAATAGATCAAAACAAGTTTACCTTATACCTATGTATATTAGATATGTTCTAGATATACATACATACTTTAAACTTACTAGACAAACTTATTTTGACTATCCTATTCATGTTTTGGAAAAATCAAGTTTGATAAAAATACCGGTTTTTGTTTTTGATAAAATTTGCAAGACACAAAAATGAATTGATATGTTGATATATTGTCTTGAAATTTTTATCACATGTTTATGTTTTAACATAAAATGATAAAACAAGTTTTATGAAATTTTCAGAAATGATAAAAGATTTTTGTAAAATATTTTTTTCCAAAATTTCTGACCTGGTTTTTGGGCTGACAGGCTGGTCGGTCGACCGTGCCGGTCGACCGCACCAAAGGGCCGGTCGACCGATCCGGTCGACCGATGTGCACAAACGTGCACGTCTGTTAGGCACAGTAGCCGGTCGACCGGGCCGGTCGACCGAGGTGAGAGCTCTGCTCTCGGGATTTTTCGGTCGACCGGGCCGGTCGACCGCTAGTGCCCAACGGTCACATTTTTGACCGTTGGCGGTCGACCGGGCCGGTCGACCGGTGGCTGTCAGAACTGCCACATCAGCCTAACGGCTAGTTTTGTATAGGGGCTATATAAACCCCATCTCTTTGGGGATTTTGGCCAAGATTTTCAAGAGAAAAAATACTGGTTTTCTGAAGTGTTTAAAAGAGTTTTTAAAAGAGTTTTAAGTGCTAACAAGATTTATTCTTTGTGTTTTTGTGTTTTTAGAAAATCAAAGAAAATAGGATTTGGGATATTTGTGTTCATTTTCATTCTATATCTTTTGGCAAGAATTTTCCCAAGTATTTTTCTTTGTTGCTTGTTTCCAAAACACTTAGTTTCCACTTGAGCTATATCTTCTATCCTAAGTTATTAGGATCTTTGTTTTGTGTGGAAAAAGAAAAGAGAAAAAGAAAGAGAAGTTTGAGGTTGTTGTTGTAAACCTCTTTATTGTAATACACCCTTATTCTTGTTGTATCCCTCTTCGGTAGAGGTGATCGGGTGATTGGTTTGTGAGCCTCTTAGGTAGAGGTGTTTGTTGTAGTTGGCTACGGGCCGTATCCCTCTTCGATAGAGGTGGATTGTTGTTGTATAGCCTCGGTGGCTTTGTGGTTGAGAGAAGGAGTTTGGTACTCCTTATAGTGGATTGGGAAATCCTACACGGTGGTGTAGGCGGGGATGTAGAGTTGGGTACTCGAACCTCGAAACAAATTTGTGTGTTTGCGTTTGATCCAATTTCTCTCAACTCTATCTCTTTAATTTGTGCAAGCATCATTTCATTTCATACAAGCATTAGTCTTTCATAGCATTCATATTATATAACTTGCTTGTGTTGCCTTGCATTTCCTTTATATTGCCATAACTTTGTATGCTTGGCTTAATTGTGTGTGTATACATTGCTTGGATTGCTTGTGTGTGTTTGCCCTACTTGTACTCATCCAACAAGAGCTTCACATAGCGCCTCAACCCATATCAAGGGGAATCAAGAGGAGTTAGTCCAGAGCCTCGCAAGGGGAATTCGGCTACACTTGTTGTATTGTATTAGTTTGTGCATAATTTGCATTAGCTTCCGCATTTAGCGCACTTAGTTTGCATTAAGTTTCTTAGATTAGCACTTACACCTATTCACCCCCCCTCTAGGTGTTTTTTCAATTGGTATCAGAGCTAGTGCTCCTGATACTTAGGCTTAACATCCTAGGAGTGATCCATTTGCTTGCTAATCTCATTTGCATTTGTTCGTTTGCACATTCATATATAGTTTACCATGGACTTCATGACCCCTCCTAGCTTTGACCCTTCCAACATTGATGTTTGAAAGTATAGGATGTCCATGTACCTAAAGACCCTAGGTTTGCATGTTTTCCTTGCGGCCACCAAGAGATGTTATCTTGGTGATTGCAATCATATAGGGGCCAATGCACAAGCCCTAGAGGCTATTAGAAGCACTTTGCCTAAAGAATATCTTTTATGTGTTTCTAACCTTGATTCCGCTTTTGTAGTGTGGAACAAATTGACAACCACCAACACCTCCAAGCTTCAAGTCCGAATCCAACAAGAAGAGGAATCTAGTGGAGAATCCGAACCACAACAATGCTATATGGTCCAAGGGAATGACTCCCTTGAGGTACAATCGGAAACTCAACTAGATAGTAATGATTGTGCTAGTTCTTCAAATGATTTTGTTGATCCCCATGCTTTAAATGAAGAACTATCTATTGTGTGTGAAAAGTTAATAGAAAAGTATAAAGTTTTGAAAAAGAAAAGTCTAGAAATTGAAAAAGAAAATAAATGTTTGCATTCTAGACTTGACAATGTTTTGCAAGAGAAGGATGAGATTGCTAATGAAAGGGACTCATTAAAATCTCAACTTAATCTTACTTTAAATGAAAATAAAATTTTGAAAAATAAAAATGATTGTGAAGATGTTTTGAAGAAAAATGATTCTTTAACTTCAAAACTTGATTTTGTTTTAAAAAGTAACCATTCTTTGAAAAATGAAATTGAATTTATTTCAAAAGAATTAGAAATTTGTTTAAAGAAAAATATTGTTTTGAAAAATAAGATTGATGCACATGTTTGCCATGCTAGTGTAGCTTCTTCATCTAGTTTACCTAATGCATGTACCTCTTCTTCTAAGATTAATAATGATATATCCATGCTTAAGAAGAAGATAGATTGTTTGGGCTCCACTATGAGCCAATGTGCTAAGAACCATACACGCTTGGAATCCTTGGTTCGAAAGAAACAAGTTCCATCTTCTATGCATGCACACCCTTCACGGCATACACATGCTCCACACGGACACACCCATCACAAGTATGCTCATGTGTACACATGTACACATTGTGGACGTAAGGGCCACCTTGCTAAATTTTGTTTTGATAGATTACATACTACTAATTTAGCAAAGAATTTTGTTTGGGTTAGAAATGAGACTAACCCCCATGGACCCAACAAGAAGGTATGGGTACCAAAGACCACCCCTCCTATTGTTTATGATGTAGGTGTGGGCTCTCACATGACGTGAGAGTGAAGACACCTTGGAGTGGATGCGTTCCGTACTTAAAGGAAATCTATTGGATGCATCACTTTCAAGGGAAGAGATGGTGGAGAGGACCACCAAGTTTTGGAGACAAGGAGAGTTGCCCTCTAGGTTTTGGTAACAATTCCTAACTCCGTATTATTTATTACATGCTTTTTATATTCTTTGTTTGTAGCATGTTTTTGATGTCTATGGATTAGTATGTTCATTCCATGTTTATTAGATCCTTGACATACATATATAGTATTTGAGACACACATGCTTATATGAACCCATAATTAGTGTTCTCACTTTTGTTTGAGCTATAATGTACATCATGAATCTAATACATGTGAATTCACATAATAATCATGTTTTAGTTTTCCATGATGACTTTTATCATGATGATTTTTGTATTTGTTTTGATGCTTCTTGTTAAGATTACTTGTTTAGATGTTAGTTTTCATTAAGACTAGGAATTATACTTGTACATATAGTGGGCCACAAATAAATCTATATATGTTTGAGCTTGAATGCTTATTTGAACCAATTAGATGTGCTAGTATAGTCTAGTTTTGATGATCCATACATTTTAGACTTGTATTCATATTTTTGGATTTATATGAGTTTTGATTTCATGTATATGTTTGTATTGCCAAACTTTAAGATATACATGTATACTCCTTGAGTCATTTGCCTTTCATGCAAATCTATATTTGGACTCAATTGTGTTTAGGGATATGTATGTATACTTCATGTTTGACAATTCATACATATACCTTGAAATGAAATTTGTTGTGATGAAAATTTAGTTTTTCATGTTTCATGTATTTATGTTTAACTTCATGTATATGTCTACCTAGTTCAAACTAATCTTATACATATACATCTTTTTGAGCCACGTGCCTTAATGCATATATCTAGTGGACTCGTTGAGTTTTGGATATGTATGTATATTTTAGCTTGTATTAGACATACATATGCCTTGAAGATTAAATAAGTAGTTTTATATAATTTTTCATGTTTTTGATGGAATTATGTTTTTAAGGAATAATTGAGCTTAATGAAAATATTTTCATGATTATGATATTCACACTTTATTTGTACACTCACATCTATTGCTTGATCATGTTTTGTTTTTCATGAGTCTTATTTTTGCCTAATTGAACTTGAGTGTTTGATATGATGTGGATTTTATGTTTAAAACAATTTTGTTTTATTCCTTGCTTGAAGGATTTCGTACTAGTTAATAAGTTTTTCATTTTAACTAGTTCGTATTCTTCATTTGGTAGTAATTTTCAAACTAAACCTAATTTTCAAATCTATTTTTGAAAACCCCTACCTTCCAAGGGCGGTAGGATGGGAGATCATGTTCATGTATGCCCTAAATTGAAAATCTTTAAAACTTGAATTATGATTGGGTGGTATATAATATGATGTATACACTTGAACTTATTGTTATGTCAATTGGTATCATTGAACTCTTTCAATTGGTATCATTTTGATCTTCTTGTATACTCATATATGTTTTGTATATATGTATGCTTTAAATTCCAAGTATATCAATTTCTATTGGTATCTATCTTTCATACATATATATGTTTGTGTTTATGCTAGTGCTTGAGTTTCAATTTTGTTTAAATTGATTACTTTTAAATTGTTATCAAGACTATGCATGTCTTTAGTTTGTTTTTCATAAAGGGGGAGAAAATTTGATTTGTATTTCAATTGGTATTTGTACTCCCACTCTTTATGATTAAAAGTTGTTATTTTGAACATATGATATCAACATCAAATTTGTTTATTTTCAAAATGAAATATATTCTTACAATTGGTATCAAAATTTGTGTTTAGACATTCAAAATTTGTTATGTTGTTTTATAATTGGTAATTTGTTATGTTTAATTACAATTGGTATTTTCAAGATTTTGTTTAAAGAAAATATTCAAAGTTTTGATTTGTATTTCCTATATGCAAGGAGAGCTTAACATCTCTCTTACATATAGATTCATGTTGAGTATATTATAAATTGAGGAGCTTGACAACTCTTCTTTATATGATATACGTGTGTAGGGGGAGCTTCACATCTCCTCTTATGCATTACATAATATGTGTTATGTGAATTGGGGCTTGTCATCCCTTCTTCATGTAATGCATATGTGTAGGGAAGCTAACTTAGCGTCTTCCTCTTCATGAATGTATATAGCATATAACATATATTGATTCTTGTTTATTGGTATCAAGATGCTTCATTGACATATTTTTAATTGATATCATGTTTGTAGTCACCCCTTATTGATTTTGTTTTTTTGTTTTAGACAAAAGGGGGGAGAACATTGTCTTTTATTGTTTTGTTTGACATAAAGGGGAAGAGAGATTTTTACCCCTCGTTTTATCTATGGTTTTGATTACCCCTTTGTTGATGATTGACAAAAAGGGGGAGAAGAATTTGAGTTTTGTTTTTATATATGCATGATTGTGTTTTTGCATATACCAAGTTCATGCATAGGGATAAATAATAAGATATGATGCATGCTTTTGTTTAGTATCATGTGCTTTCATTGCATATCTATTATGTGTATTGTGATGCATGAGTTAAGGGGGAGCTTCCTTGAAGCTTAACTTTAATCCATGCATATATAACTCCATGAGTTTTGTCATCATCAAAAAGGGGGAGATTGTTGGCCCAATGGCCTTCCACTCTAGTTTTGATGATGATCAACACTCATGTAGTTATGTTTACTAATATTCTTGTGTTTCTAAGTTTCAGATCATTAACAGGATATTAGTTGGTGATTAGCTTCAACAAGATGACTAGAAGCTTATCATGGTGATTCCGGTGCCAAAGCTTAAAGATCATACCCTTTGCACTCGGTGGATCGCGTTTGGGAGCAAGTCTACTTGAAGATGGAGTTCCTCAAGGAAGACTTAGGTATCCTAGTTTAGATTATGAGTTTTAGATCCATTTGTAAAGCTTAGTTTAGTTGATATGCTCAAGTGCACAAAACACACACGTTTCATGATTTGGTTTTTGGTTTTCATGAATAATAGATCAAAACAAGTTTACCTTATACCTATGTATATTAGATATGTTCTAGATATACATACATACTTTAAACTTACTAGACAAACTTATTTTGACTATCCTATTCATGTTTTGGAAAAATCAAGTTTGATAAAAATACCGGTTTTTGTTTTTGATAAAATTTGCAAGACACAAAAATGAATTGATATGTTGATATATTGTCTTGAAATTTTTATCACATGTTTATGTTTTAACATAAAATGATAAAACAAGTTTTATGGAATTTTCAGAAATGATAAAAGATTTTTGTAAAATATTTTTTTCCAAAATTTCTGACCTGGTTTTTGGGCTGACAGGCTGGTCGGTCGACCGTGCCGGTCGACCGCACCAAAGGGCCGGTCGACCGATCCGGTCGACCGATGTGCACAAACGTGCACGTCTGTTAGGCACAGTAGCCGGTCGACCGGGCCGGTCGACCGAGGTGAGAGCTCTGCTCTCGGGATTTTTCGGTCGACCGGACCGGTCGACCGCTAGTGCCCAACGGTCACATTTTTGACCGTTGGCGGTCGACCGGGCCGGTCGACCGGTGGCTGTCAGAACTGCCACATCAGCCTAACGGCTAGTTTTGTATAGGGGCTATATAAACCCCATCTCTTTGGGGATTTTGGCCAAGATTTTCAAGAGAAAAAATACTGGTTTTCTGAAGTGTTTAAAAGAGTTTTTAAAAGAGTTTTAAGTGCTAACAAGATTTATTCTTTGTGTTTTTGGAAAATCAAAGAAAATAGGATTTGGGATATTCGTGTTGATTTTCATTCTATATCTTTTGGCAAGAATTTTCCCAAGTATTTTTCTTTGTTGCTTGTTTCCAAAACACTTAGTTTCCACTTGAGCTATATCTTCTATCCTAAGTTATTAGGATCTTTGTTTTGTGTGGAAAAAGAAAAGAGAAAAAGAAAGAGAAGTGTTTGAGGTTGTTGTTGTAAACCTCTTTATTGTAATACACCCTTATTCTTGTTGTATCCCTCTTCGGTAGAGGTGATCGGGTGATTGGTTTGTGAGCCTCTTAGGTAGAGGTGTTTGTTGTAGTTGGCTACGGGCCGTATCCCTCTTCGGTAGAGGTGGATTGTTGTTGTATAGCCTCGGTGGCTTTGTGGTTGAGAGAAGGAGTTTGGTACTCCTTATAGTGGATTGGGAAATCCTACACGGTGGTGTAGGCGGGGATGTAGAGTTGGGTACTCGAACCTCGAAACAAATTTGTGTGTTTGCGTTTGATCCAATTTCTCTCAACTCTATCTCTTTAATTTGTGCAAGCATCATTTCATTTCATACAAGCATTAGTCTTTCATAGCATTCATATTATATAACTTGCTTGTGTTGCCTTGCATTTCCTTTATATTGCCATAACTTTGTATGCTTGGCTTAATTGTGTGTGTATACATTGCTTGGATTGCTTGTGTGTGTTTGCCCTACTTGTACTCATCCAACAAGAGCTTCACATAGCGCCTCAACCCATATCAAGGGGAATCAAGAGGAGTTAGTCCAGAGCCTCGCAAGGGGAATTCGGCTACACTTGTTGTATTGTATTAGTTTGTGCATAATTTGCATTAGCTTCCGCATTTAGCGCACTTAGTTTGCATTAAGTTTCTTAGATTAGCACTTACACCTATTCACCCCCCTCTAGGTGTTTTTTCAAACCCATTTCAAGGGGAATCAAGGGGAGTTAGTCCAGAGCCTCGCAAGGGGAATTCGGCTACACTTGTTGTATTGTATTAGTTTGTGCATAATTTGCATTAGCTTCCGCATTTAGCGCACTTAGTTTGCATTAAGTTTCTTAGATTAGCACTTACACCTATTCACCCCCCCTCTAGGTGTTTTTCAGATATGTCTTACGCGGAAGAACCAGTACAAATTCTTGATCGCAAAGAGAAGCAATTGAGAAGCAAAAATATTTCCTTGGTCAAGGTTTTATGGAGAAATCAAAACATAGAGGAAGCCACTTGGGAGCTGGAAGAGGAGATGAGAAAGGCCCATCCACTTTTGTTTCAAGGTACGTTAAGTTTCGAGGACAAAACTTCCATAAGGAGGGTAGAATGTAACACTTGCTTTAATTAAAGCATTTCTTTGTCCTAAATAATTATAAAGGGTAATGGTATTAGTATACATGCATGATGTCTTAATAAGCCATATGTATTATACGGGTATTATACGGATACGTATATACAAGCGTATACGTAAGTATTTATACGTATAAGACTTATGCCCCAAAGTCAACATTACCACCATTCCCACCATGCTTGTACTTCATGGAGAGGGGAGAGGCATGGAGTTGATTATGAAGTGAATTAAACTTGATGGGATGTTAGGGGACACATGGCACATTTTGATGGAGGATTAAAGACTATAAATAAAGGGAGATGAAGAGGATTAAACATTTTTATCAAAAAGCTCTCTCCTTCTTCACAAAACTCTCTCTCTCTCTCTCTCTCTCTCCTTTCACAACAACAACAACAACAACAACAGCAACAACGGCAACAACAACAACAACAACAGCAGCAGCAACAACAACAACAACAGCAGCAACAACAACAACAGCAGCAGCAGTGAAGGGCAGCAGCAACAACAGTCAAAAAACAGCCAAAAATCAGGCCATACCACTTCAAGAGTGAGTAGAACATGCTAATCTTAACAACATGATGAGTAGAAATAAGTAGGAATTGAAATAAGTGTAAGAGATATACAAGTATTTGACCTTATGTAGGTTTTGGGTTCATGCGTTTCAATTTCCGCAAGTATTACTCATGTTGTTTATGAATCCATGATTTTATTACATGTCTTGCATATTGATATTATATGATGGCATGAATGCATCGGAGGAAGGGACCGGGTTGAACCGGAGGCGTAGAAGGGGAGATATATATATCGGAGGAAGGGACCGGGTTGAACCGGAGGCGTAGAAGGGGAGATATATATTATGTATTGGAGGAAGGGACCGGGTTGAACCGGAGGCGTAGAAGGGGAGATTATGTGTATGTATGTGGTTGTCACTATGATATAAGTCCTATGTTATATTCATGTATAAACCTTTAACATCAAATCTGGAATAACTTCTTCACAGGCTATTTCTAGGTATGTTAGTCGACTAAGTCCGGAATTAGTCGACTATAGGTGTGATACTTTAGGCAGATAACTGCTGATATAGCAGGATTAGTCGACTACAAACAGACTGTAGTCGACTAATCCCCGATACAGAGAGTAAACAGAAAGTTGACAATCCGTTTTTGACAGTTTTAGTCGACTTGAGTCAACTACTAGTCGACTAATATTGTGGATTAGTCGACTACATAGAGAGGGTAGTCGACTATAGGTGACATCCAGAGAGTAACACAATTTTTGATTCAGAATTAGTCGACTATAGGGAACTTCAAGTCGACTAGTACTAGTGTTAGTCGACTATACCAAGGAGGGTAGTCGACTACATAAATTCTTGGCTGCTAGTAAAGTAGCAGGTGCGTGTGAAGCAGAGTTAGTCGACTATAGCTTCATATTAGTCGACTTACAGTGAGTATTAGTCGACTATAGGGTGGCCTAGTCGACTAATAAGGCATTGCTACCGTGTTTTGTTTTGGCTCATGGCTAATTACAAGATCCTACAAAAATAGTATATCGACACACATGTCAATCAGATAATTTAGCCATGTATACCTACTTGATAGGCATGTTTAGTTATTGTTTTACTCACTGAGCCGTCAAGCTCACTCTATTCTAACTCCACCTACAGGTTTGGACAAGGGCAAGGGACCCGCGTAAGGGCAGTTGTGCGGGACAAGCGCCACCAGAACCACTGTTTAGAAGTTACTTTTGTTATGTATATAACTTTGTATTAACATGCGTACTTTTAGTAAGTGTTACTCTTGGTTTGTAATTCTATTAGGACCTAGTGTTGGACCCTTACTCGTATGTATATGTTGTCACGATAAATGTAGACTGTGTTCTTATGGATTAGTGAACTATATGTGTTAGTATGATAAGTCTCAAGTTGTTCATACATGTTATCTTTAGTGGAAATTTTGATGTATTGTAAAGAGTTCTGATCATTATGTTGGAAGTATTGTACCTTGATGGGTCCCACGCTTGGATTATACGAGATAATTATGGTTAAATGGAAAATTTTAAACTGGGACCGTTACATTATATGTCAGATGCGATCAATCGAAACCAAGTGATTCCTAAAATGAAGAAAAGATGAAGCAAATTTGAGCATCTCAAACGGAAACATATGCTTCATGGCGGACAACGAACAAGTAACACTCGATGGCTATATCACTTCTGAAGAAATAAAAGATGCTTATATTGAGCTTGTTAGAGATTACAAAAAACTTTCAAAATGATTTACTATTTTGAAAAATGAATATGAATCTTATCCATCTATTTATGAAAATGTTTTGAGAGAGAAAAATGAATTGCTTGTTAAAATTATTGAACTTCAAAGTGAAAATGATGATTTAAAGAATTGTTTACAAAAATTTACTGATGCTGCTTCTACTTTTAGTATTGCTCATGTGCAAAATCAGGCTGGTAGAACCAGATCAGTTCATGGTAGGATACCATCTTACCGACAACAGACTGGCAAGATGCCATCCTACCAGTATAGAAATCGTGATTTTCATACTCATTCATATCACAACAATACTTCAAATCTAATTTGTACTTATTGTATGAAGAGAAGATGTTAGTACTTCATGTTTTATAAAAAAAAATTCATGTTAATTCATATCTAAAATGGGTTGTTAAAAAAGATACTAACATTCAAGGACGCAAAAGACATTGGGTAACTAAAAGTATATCTCAAAATTCTCTTGTAAGCATCCAACTTTTCTCAACATAGAATGAAATGCTACCTTGATAGTGGTTGCTCAAGATACATGATGGGAGATCCAAAATTTTTTACAACCCTATCATGTTATAAAGGTAGCACAATCACCTTTGGAGATGATGGTAAAAGTAAAATCATTGTATTGAAACTATTGGTAAGAAATCTTTCCCTAGCCTTAAAAATGTATTGCTAGTAGATGGCTTGAAAGCTAATCTTATTAGTGTTAGCCAACTATGTGACAAGTATAACACTTGCCTTAATTAATCACCAGTTAATATCTTATATGTTAATGTTGGGTTAAATTAGGTAATTTTACTGACAATGTGATGCATAACTATTTTCATCAATATTGAATCTAGAACGTAGGTTTTGATCTTAAAGCGGTGTTAGTGACCTGTGATGTTTGGTTATCGGATAATACTGTAACGCCCCGTTCCTGAAATACGTATTTAGATACGTCTTCTGATTTTTCTATTATATTTCTATAATTTAGTATTGTATTTATTTTTGTTTTATTATATTTGTGCTATTGTTTTGTATTGGATCCGAATTCGTAAACTCAGAGTCAGTCCTAGTCTAAACCGGGGACCCGATCCTAGTAAATTGCTCGATTTGATATTTTTGATAGTCATATTTGATCGGTTTTAGTTTCAAATATCGTTTTCTAATATTTTAGATTTTTTATGATTTTTTAAAATTTTGCAGAATTAATTTGCAAAATCTTCAAAACCAGTGTCGATCGGTATTGCTGACTGATTCCCAGATTTTTAGTTTTAAAAGGGAATTAAATTTTTAGAAATAACTTTTATATTACTTCTTAGAATCTCATTTTCTATCTAAATATATTTTTTTGAGATTTTTCTAAATTTATCAAAATTTGACCGATTTTGGTGTCGACCGGTATCGTCGGAAGATTCTAGGATATACAATTTAAAAATCAGATTGAATTTCTAAAATATGATTTCACCAAGCATCTGAAAATAATATTTTCTATTTTTGAGAATTTTTCGGAGCGTTTCTGAAACAGTCAATTTTTACTCTATTTAAATAATATTATTCTCTTCGTTTTTCTTTTTCTTTCCTTCTTTTCTTTTCTTTTCCTCTCTCATGTGCTGCCGACTGCAGCCCCCATACCTCCCCCATCACCTGCCAATTCCTTCCCCCATCCCATCATTTTCTCCCATTTTCTTTTCAACAGACAATCTCTCTGTCTCTATCTTATCTGTTGGCCCAGAGGCCCTTCACTCTAGTTTTGATGATGATTAACTCATGTAGTTATACTTTACTAATAATCTTGTGACATTTAGTTTCAGATATTTGATCAAGATATTAATAGGTGATTAGCTTCAACAAAGGTGTTTTGGAGCTTTCACATGGTGATTCAAGAGCTCAAGCGTCAAGTTCACATCTAGCACTCGTGTAACGGTCCTAGTATAATAAATCCTCAATTTACATAACATCCACTTAATCCGACCGATTATAAAAAAATCATTTCCAATTTCTTAAAAATTTCAGCAGCACCTCCTTTGTAATTACTGATCGGATATGATATCCAATACAAATATGATAATTTCAGCTAACATCAGCCTACTTATTCTCAATCCAACCATATAACTGAATTCAAAATCATCCAGACAATCATGAAGATATTTCGGCTTGACATCGCCTACTTATGGAGAAACATAACATAAGCTCTAGAGTTTCCCTCTCGGCATCCATAGAATTTCAGAAATGATAAATTTCAACTTCTCATGGTCATTATATTGATAATACACTTCTTGTTACCACAACCCAATAAAAGGTATCTCAAATGTCAACTTGAAATGAAACTACTACAACGGTTCTCCATATATATATATATATATATATATATATATATATATATATATATACAAGATTAATCATCTATCCCATGACCCACATGTATCATCCACAAACACAAATGTTCCAAAGTACAAGGATTGGATTGATTCAGAACGAACCCTGCGCAGCATAACCCTGATCTCTGCCTCCAAGCAACCTGCAATATACCAGTCTGTGGGAGGGTGAGCTCGACAGCTCAGTGAGTAAGGTAGGGATAAATCAAGAAATGATAATATATCAATGAGAGTATGAATATTCACGCAATAAGAGAAATCTGAAACAGTAAGAAGACAAAGAATCAGAGGCATCCCATAGTTTAATAATCAAGACCCCGGTCTCTAAAATTTCTGAGGACGATCAGACTCTTATGATCGTACTCCCCAATTTCTTTCTTGGATTTTTATCTTTCCGTGATGATAAGGTCTATGAGTTACCTAAACGAACTTTCTCGTCTTATGTGTTGTAACGCCCCGATTCCACGAATACGGGGACGTCACTGCGACGTATATACGTAGGTCAGAAAATGCCCCACACGTATATACGCTAAGCAAAAAGTACAACAAGAATCAGAGTACACGACAAAGCGTGGTATCCATACATATGCCAACTCAAAAGTACATACACAGAGCTATCCCAGGATATGATAAAATATTACACATTACATGTATCTTTTATCATAAACAAGTCCAAAAGTAAAATATACAAGATAACTCAAAATGCTCACGAGTAGGATGAAGATCCCGTGAGTCAAGGGAGAAGTCTGGCACAAAAGGGCTGGAGCTAGGCTGCCTGCTCACTAAGGAAAGCTCGATCTACTGTGGACAGCTCCACTTCGATCCAAGCTTCAACCTGAACATACAAATCCAAGGGAGTCAGGACCTCCCAACAATGAACAGGCTACATGCCAAGTGGCAAGGAGATAAGAATAGGGGGTTAGAACACAAGTGTAATACACAAGGACGGGTATAACATAATCATAAAACAGGAAATATAAGTTAAAGTTGATTTCGAGCAAAAGTGATTGTATACGCTTAAGTCACGGTCCCATGAGACTAGTACATCGAAGGAATAATCCAAACAAGGAAACCCTCATATAGATACCTTTATCTCATGCCACAGAAATCCAAGCGTATAGAATCAGAGTTGCAAATCATATGAAAGTCAAACAGGAATATATAACAAGAATACTAAGAATCATAACTGGAAATATAACTGGAATAACGGAAATCATAATAAGTGTCACAACTGGAAACATAATCTAGAATCATGATTGGAATCATAACAAGAAACATGAATCATAACCGGAATATCAAGAATCATAACAGATCCATAACGGGTATCACTTATTATTATTACTCGTCTAACCCATATATCTAGGTATGTGTCTCGGTATATATCCCAACTCACATACATCCATATATAAGAAAGTCGAGGGTCGTTACCGGAAGTAGATGGAGAACTGATAACACTTCTTATAGTAGTTTCCATGCACCTGGAACCAGTTTGGAGGCCCAAAGTCCCCCTAACACTTGTCTTCTGTGGGCCCAAAGTCCCACTAACACTTGTCGTCAATATTTTAGTCCATTACTATAAGCAAGGTATCATTCCGGCATCCATCACTTCCTCCCATTCCCCGTACAAGTTGTAGCTTATTACATAATTATCAAATTACGGGAATAACTGGACATAACAAGGTTAGCCCAACAGATTCAAGAGGTGGCCCCCACAGATTCAAGAGGTGGCCCCCACCGTGTGGTGTGGCACTTTGTTCCATGTGGCACTTTGTTCTGAGGGATGGATTCTAGAGGTAGCCCCCACCGTGTGGTGTGGCACTTAGTTCCATTCAGAATAACAAGACAGGATTCCCGTAAACAAGATAATCATAAAGTCAAGTATATCATGCTGGGTGTAAAGTGATAGCATGACAGGATGATGATATTTAACAAACAACCAAACATAACAAGAGATTGGTGATAGTCCGGGTAAGTCATAACATAACAAGAGGGTCTTACTAACTGATAACATGTTAAGTGGTCAGATGATAACACATCAGATATCAAGTGATATACATGTGTTAAATGGAAGCATGTAACTGACAAGTCTGAAGTAATGACATGGCAAGTGGAAACATAGAAGAAACTCAGAGTTCAACGACCACGAAGGGTCTGCCACGCATGGTATACGACAAAGGAGTAAGAATATCACAGGCATGGTGCAAGTGTAAGAATGAAACAAGCAGTTGCATGGCAATACATAAACATAGAAATATGAAGTGACTAGAGGTGACATACATCAAATAAAGAGTCATGAAGTACAAGATACAAATACATGAACCAAGTATAAGATCTAAAATTAAGAAGGTAAACAACTATAACAGACAGCTAAGATTAGTCGACTAGGGTCAAGGGAGTAGTCGACTAATAGAGGGGTTAGTCGACTAACAGTCTGGTATGGTCGACTAAAACTGTGCACCAGAGAGTTGGGTTTCTGATTCAGGAAAAGTTAGTCGACTAGGGTCATAGGGGTAGTCGACTAACAGACATGACAAGTCGACTGATAGTTAGGCTAAGTCGACTAATACTGTGATACAGAAAGTTAAGGTTTTGGTTCAGGAAAAGTTAGTCGACTAGGGTCAAGAGTGTAGTCGACTAAGGTTCTCTAGTCGACTGATAAATTGGTCTAGTCGACTAAAACTGTGTTCCAGAAAAGATCACGTTTCAATTTAAGGGTTCAAGTCGACTAGGTTCTAGGTTAAGTCGACTAATCGTGGTCGAATACAGAATACAGAACTGAATCTGGTGGTTGGGTTTGATGGTCTAAAAATGTGATTTTGATGTCATATGTGTACAAGGTATGAAGGTACAAGTACAATAGGAATTGATCAAGTCTTGGTGAGTAAAAATACTCACTTTGAATGGTTTAATTGAGACTCGATGTACTCGAAAGGATCCCAAGGTGGAGATGATGGCCTCAATCCAAAAGTAGTTGTCGCTTGAGATGGAGAGGATGATCTTGTTGTTGCTTTGGGAGATGGAGGTTGAAGATGAAGACCTTGATGATGCCCTAGATGAAGCTCTTGAAGTTGGTGGTTGAGTTGAGATGGAGGAGGGATTTTGGTGAAGGGGATTTCTTTGTGGAAGTGAAGAAAAAGGAGATGGAATTGTAAAGAAATGTTTATATATGATTTGGAATTTGTGAAGGAGGTGAAATTAGAGTAGATGAGAGGGGGTTTTGTGCAAATGGGGAAGGATGAGGTGTCCCTTCTCTTGGCCACTTGGCCGGCCATGGAAGAGAGAGAGAAAGAGGGGCTTTAATGAGGAAGTGAGTGGAAGTTGTTGGAAGAAAATAGAATTTTGGAATTGTTGGAATTTTGGAAATTGGAATTCTTGTGGATTGTGGAGGAAGGAAGAGAAGTAAGGAAAAAGGAAAAAAGAAAAGAAATTGAAATGAGAAGATATTTTCTCTTGGGCTTAGAAAATAAAAATATTGAAAAGACAAGTTCCCGGGTTTAAGCCGAGCATACGGAAAACATTTCGGAAAATACCGAAATCGTCCGAAATTCAAGTATCTCGGAACGACTCGCAAATTTTACCAAAAATCAATAATAATATATGAAGACTCATAGTGAAATCCGTTTTAAGAAATACTTGATAGTTTTAAAACTAAAAATCCCGGAATCAGTTACCTACCGACTCCGATGGAATTTTCATAAAATCATAAAATCCTCAGAAAAAGAATGTAGGTAGAAAATATGATTCTAAGAATAAAGCCTAAAGGACCATCATGAAATTCCAAACTGTTTGAGAATTAAAAATCTAGGAATCGGTCAGCGGCACTGGCCGACACCGGTTTTGAAGAAATTCAATTTAATTCAAGAAAAATCTAGAAAATCATGGAAAATCTAATATATTGGAAAATAATATTTGAAACTGAAATCGGTCAAATCTACACATCAGAAAGACTAAATCGAATAATATACTATGATCGGGCCTTCGGTTCAGACTAGGGCTGACTCCGAGTCCACGAATCCAAATCCAAAATAAAACAATCATATAAGGAATTCATAATACAGAATAAATACAGAAGGTAAATCGAAAAATACGATCGGAAAATCTGAATACGCAACTAAGTACGTATTCCGGGAACGGGGTATTACAATCCACCCACCTTACAAAAAATTGCGTCCTCGCAATTTCGTTAAGGGGCAAATTGAACACAAAGGGGACAAGGGTGAAATCAAAAGATCCGAAAAACCAAAACAAGGATAAGATAAACACAGAAAGGACCAGGATGAACAATGATAGAATGATAAGGGAAAATATTTAGAATGATAACCAACTCAAATACAAGATCTGGGGTAGTGGTTACCATGATATCCTAAGGTTCCTGGTCTGGATACAGGTCTTCCCACTCTGCTGCATCGCCTGAGGTCTCTGCTGCCATGATGTGAACTTGACCTCTACCCTGGTCTGCTCTATTTCTCATTCCCCTCTGTTGATGATCATACCGTTGGGGCGGAAATGGAACTCTTCGGTCAACAGGTTCCGGATCCCTCCTCAATGGCGGAGCTGGAAGTGCTGGGGTTGGATGCACTGGGGCTGGAAGAGCTGGTCTAACTTGTGCTGTATTCCCTACCCTTCTGAACGGGCAGTCCTTTAGTGCATGACCCCCTGCCCCACATGCCAAACATAATCCATTGGCCACTCGACAATCTCTCCTATAATGTCCGGGCCTGTGGCAGAAATTGCATGTGATCTGAAGAAGAGGAGTTTGGAATGGTCTCTTCATCACCGGGCCATGGGTTGCCCTATCTGCATCCTCCTCATCCGTCAACTGGAAAGGCCTCTTCTTGGCCTGGTTCCTCATCTGGTTCGCTTTCTTCTTCTCCAGTCCACGCTCTACTTCTCGAGCTATGGTGAGAACTTCTGAATAAGTCTTCAGCTGCTGGGGCATTAAGAAAACTTGTATATCCATTTGCAAGCCCTGCTGGAATCTGCTTGCCCGCTTCTCCTCATCCGTCACCATATACGGAGCAAAGCGGCTAAGTCGGAGAAATTCCGCGGCATACTCATCCACGGACCGATCCCGTTGCTGAAGTCTGATGAACTGCTCTTCCATGTCCTTCTGAGCAGTGACAGGGAAGAATCTGCTGTAGAAACTCTTGGAGAATGTGTCCCAAGTGACAGGCTTCTCCAATCTAGCCTCCTCAGCTAGCCACCAAGTTCTAGCTACATCCTTCAATTGGATCTTGGCGACCTCCACTTGATTCTCCTTTGGAACTCGGGCTGCATTCAACAAGTCTGAGGTGTCGGTCAACCATTGCTCAGCATCCAGGGGTTTCTCTCCACCCGTGAATGTGGCTGGTTGCAACCGTCTGAAGTCTGATATGTTCTCTGGCCTTTATCCTTTGGGAGCTGCTAACTCTTGCCGGAGGAGCTCTGTCTGCTGCTGCTGGTTCTCCATCATCGTCTGAATGACCCTCAGAATGTCCACATTCTCTCCAGTGGGTCCATTCGATGCTTGCCCAGAGTTGCTACGACCCGTCCTTCTCTCCATACCGAATTTGGGAAAGGATAACTGGAATTGGAAAAAAAATGGAAGGAGTTTAGGACACAAGGGACACAAGGGAAGGAATCAAGAAGGACTGGATAACTTTGTACGTTGTAGTTGGCATCAGCAAATTACTAGAATTTGCTGCTTGATTGTACTTTAGGTGTGAGAGCCTAAGCTCTGATACCAACCTGTAACGCCCCGATTCCACGAATACGGGGACGTCACTGCGACGTATATACGTAGGTCAGAAAATGCCCCACACGTATATACGCTAAGCAAAAAGTACAACAAGAATCAGAGTACACGACAAAGCGTGGTATCCATACATATGCCAACTCAAAAGTACATACACAGAGCTATCCCAGGATATGATAAAATATTACACATTACATGTATCTTTTATCATAAACAAGTCCAAAAGTAAAATATACAAGATAACTCAAAATGCTCACGAGTAGGATGAAGATCCCGTGAGTCAAGGGAGAAGTCTGGCACAAAAGGGCTGGAGCTAGGCTGCCTGCTCACTAAGGAAAGCTCGATCTACTGTGGACAGCTCCACTTCGATCCAAGCTTCAACCTGAACATACAAATCCAAGGGAGTCAGGACCTCCCAACAATGAACAGGCTACATGCCAAGTGGCAAGGAGATAAGAATAGGGGGTTAGAACACAAGTGTAATACACAAGGACGGGTATAACATAA
Organism: Agave tequilana; assembly: GCA_038442645.1. Classification (NCBI taxonomy): domain Eukaryota; kingdom Viridiplantae; phylum Streptophyta; class Magnoliopsida; order Asparagales; family Asparagaceae; genus Agave; species Agave tequilana. The sequence goes on along the minus strand of JAVJIF010005038.1, from coordinate 43,439 downwards.
TCATAAAACAGGAAATACAAGTTAAAGTTGATTTCGAGCAAAAGTGATTGTATACGCTTAAGTCACGGTCCCATGAGACTAGTACATCGAAGGAATAATCCAAACAAGGAAACCCTCATATAGATACCTTTATCTCATGCCACAGAAATCCAAGCGTATAGAATCAGAGTTGCAAATCATATGAAAGTCAAACAGGAATATATAACAAGAATACTAAGAATCATAACTGGAAATATAACTGGAATAACGGAAATCATAATAAGTGTCACAACTGGAAACATAATCTAGAATCATGATTGGAATCATAACAAGAAACATGAATCATAACCGGAATATCAAGAATCATAACAGATCCATAACGGGTATCACTTATTATTATTACTCGTCTAACCCATATATCTAGGTATGTGTCTCGGTATATATCCCAACTCACATACATCCATATATAAGAAAGTCGAGGGTCGTTACCGGAAGTAGATGGAGAACTGATAACACTTCTTATAGTAGTTTCCATGCACCTGGAACCAGTTTGGAGGCCCAAAGTCCCCCTAACACTTGTCTTCTGTGGGCCCAAAGTCCCACTAACACTTGTCGTCAATATTTTAGTCCATTACTATAAGCAAGGTATCATTCCGGCATCCATCACTTCCTCCCATTCCCCGTACAAGTTGTAGCTTATTACATAATTATCAAATTACGGGAATAACTGGACATAACAAGGTTAGCCCAACAGATTCAAGAGGTGGCCCCCACAGATTAAAGAGGTGGCCCCCACCGTGTGGTGTGGCACTTTGTTCCATGTGGCACTTTGTTCTGAGGGATGGATTCTAGAGGTGGCCCCCACCGTGTGGTGTGGCACTTAGTTCCATTCAGAATAACAAGACAGGATTCCCGTAAACAAGATAATCATAAAGTCAAGTATATCATGCTGGGTGTAAAGTGATAGCATGACAGGATGATGATATTTAACAAACAACCAAACATAACAAGAGATTGGTGATAGTCCGGGTAAGTCATAACATAACAAGAGGGTCTTACTAACTGATAACATGTTAAGTGGTCAGATGATAACACATCAGATATCAAGTGATATACATGTGTTAAATGGAAGCATGTAACTGACAAGTCTGAAGTAATGACATGGCAAGTGGAAACATAGAAGAAACTCAGAGTTCAACGACCACGAAGGGTCTGCCACGCATGGTATACGACAAAGGAGTAAGAATATCACAGGCATGGTGCAAGTGTAAGAATGAAACAAGCAGTTGCATGGCAATACATAAACATAGAAATATGAAGTGACTAGAGGTGACATACATCAAATAAAGAGTCATGAAGTACAAGATACAAATACATGAACCAAGTATAAGATCTAAAGTTAAGAAGGTAAACAACTATAACAGACAGCTAAGATTAGTCGACTAGGGTCAAGGGAGTAGTCGACTAATAGAGGGGTTAGTCGACTAACAGTCTGGTATGGTCGACTAAAACTGTGCACCAGAGAGTTGGGTTTCTGATTCAGGAAAAGTTAGTCGACTAGGGTCATAGGGGTAGTCGACTAACAGACATGACAAGTCGACTGATAGTTAGGCTAAGTCGACTAATACTGTGATACAGAAAGTTAAGGTTTTGGTTCAGGAAAAGTTAGTCGACTAGGGTCAAGAGTGTAGTCGACTAAGGTTCTCTAGTCGACTGATAAATTGGTCTAGTCGACTAAAACTGTGTTCCAGAAAAGATCACGTTTCAATTTAAGGGTTCAAGTCGACTAGGACCTAGGTTAAGTCGACTAATCGTGGTCGAATACAGAATACAGAACTGAATCTGGTGGTTGGGTTTGATGGTCTAAAAATGTGATTTTGATGTCATATGTGTACAAGGTATGAAGGTACAAGTACAATAGGAATTGATCAAGTCTTGGTGAGTAAAAATACTCACTTTGAATGGTTTAATTGAGACTCGATGTACTCGAAAGGATCCCAAGGTGGAGATGATGGCCTCAATCCAAAAGTAGTTGTCGCTTGAGATGGAGAGGATGATCTTGGTGTTGCTTTGGGAGATGGAGGTTGAAGATGAAGACCTTGATGATGCCCTAGATGAAGCTCTTGAAGTTGGTGGTTGAGTTGAGATGGAGGAGGGATTTTGGTGAAGGGGATTTCTTTGTGGAAGTGAAGAAAAAGGAGATGGAATTGTAAAGAAATGTTTATATATGATTTGGAATTTGTGAAGGAGGTGAAATTAGAGTAGATGAGAGGGGGTTTTGTGCAAATGGGGAAGGATGAGGTGTCCCTTCTCTTGGCCACTTGGCCGGCCATGGAAGAGAGAGAGAAAGAGGGGCTTTAATGAGGAAGTGAGTGGAAGTTGTTGGAAGAAAATAGAATTTTGGAATTGTTGGAATTTTGGAAATTGGAATTCTTGTGGATTGTGGAGGAAGGAAGAGAAGTAAGGAAAAAGGAAAAAAGAAAAGAAATTGAAATGAGAAGATATTTTCTCTTGGACTTAGAAAATAAAAATATTGAAAAGACAAGTTCCCGGGTTTAAGCCGAGCATACGGAAAACATTTCGGAAAATACCGAAATCGTCCGAAATTCAAGTATCTCGGAACGACTCGCAAATTTTACCAAAAATCAATAATAATATATGAAGACTCATAGTGAAATCCGTTTTAAGAAATACTTGATAGTTTTAAAACTAAAAATCCCGGAATCAGTTACCTACCGACTCCGATGGAATTTTCATAAAATCATAAAATCCTCAGAAAAAGAACGTAGGTAGAAAATATGATTCTAAGGAATAAAGCCTAAAGGACCATCATGAAATTTCAAACTGTTTGAGAATTAAAAATCCAGGAATCGGTCAGCGGCACTGGCCAACACCGGTTTTGAAGAAATTCAATTTAATTCAAGAAAAATCTAGAAAATCATGGAAAATCTAATATATTGGAAAATAATATTTGAAACTGAAATCGGTCAAATCTACACATCGGAAAGACTAAATCGAATAATATACTATGATTGGGCCTTCGGTTCAGACTAGGGCTGACTCCGAGTCCACGAATCCAAATCCAAAATAAAACAATCATATAAGGAATTCATAATACAGAATAAATACAGAAGGTAAATCGAAAAATACGATCGAAAAATCTGAATACGCAACTAAGTACGTATTCCGGGAACGGGGTATTACATGTGTACATAGTGTGTATTACTCACGTGTCTTGTATTCCCCGCTATAATGCACCATTCACTATAGTTATGCCATAAACCTAGTTATGCATTCAGATAACACATCTATTACAAGCCACACTTGTATAACATGTAATCATATCATGTTTCTCAAAATACGATATCGCATCACACTTCAAGTTAATGCATGAATTCACATGTACACTTTCACACAATATCTGGTATTCATTTATATCAGCTAAATTTGTATTCTGATGTTTTCATTATCATATACGATAACACATCCAACATACCCCTAGTGTCACACTCACACACATTTGTATCACACATAACCATTCATTCTCAATCATTTGTAAGGATGCAATTATATGTATATCATAGCACCGTCTTCGCACTCCGCCTGTGCAATACGGGTCCCTTCCTCCCAATATGATATATAGCACCGTCTTCGCACTCCGCCCGTGCCATACAGGTCCCTTCCTCCAGATATATGTATATATAGCACCGTCTTCGTACTCCGCCCGTGCCATACGGGTCCCTTCCTCCAGATATATGTATATATAGCACCGTCTTCGTACTCCGCCCGTGCAATACGGGTCCCTTCCTCCGTAACACAATGTGTGTATATATATATAACAGCACAATATCAACGCATCCAATTCCATAAGATTCATACATCATGCACGTCATTTCTTATATAAAAGCAATCATACTCTCACTTAATGTTTATCTGTTAGATTGTATTCTCATAGGAATATTCACACAAATTGCTTAATCAGAACATGCCACCCATGTATATTATGTACATAAATCAAGTGATATACACCCATCATATTCATATCAATTATAATGATTTCTATTCAGTAATGTACATGTCAATGCCTTTGTACACCATATTCTAAAATTTTATATTAAATGCAACACTTATTACACAAGATTGTGTTCAGTTCTAAGCCTGCCTTACTATCCTTTTCATGGTGAACATGAATTAAATATTGGTTCAATGTCTAATACTCGCAAGACTATCCCCGTTTAGTGTAAGTACCAATTTACCGCAATAGACACTCTTTCGACCATAAGATGGTGAAGCTATCCCTTTTTCCTTGTAACATTGTATATGTGTGTATATATATAACATGGGTACTATCTATGTGATGCTCTAAATAGATTTGAATAGAAGAACGACCATGTTCACAAGGTTTTACATATACATAACGACCATAGGTAGGAACATATGTATATATGTCGAATATCCATATTTCCCACTTTCAAATCTTCTTTTACGGGATTTCTAAACATCCATTATTACACCCACTTAATTAGATCATCATCTCAGATAATCGGTTTATCCCCTTTAACTAGAATAATTTGAAACGTCACAATTACTGTTTAACCCACGGCATGTCGCAAGACATTGTACTCAATAAAAGAAAGGGGACTCAATAAGAATTGATAAAATGTAATACATATGATTGAAAGTAATCATTCCAAGTATGTCTTAAGTTTAGTTACATTATGGGACATACACTATCTGTATGCAAAAGTATTACTTGCTCAAAGATTCTGGCTAGACGGATGGATAAGTTGTGACTATAGGAAGGAGAGAAAGTCTCATACATACTTGTTAATTGAAATACCACTTTCTTGATTTAACATACCATTTAATAAGGCCTAACAATCCTTTATTACTTAAATTCCTTCGACACGATGAAAATCCTGTGGTCGCAATCAAGATTATATAATCTATAACAGCTATTCTCACTTATTCTTGGATTGAGTTGAAACTGTTTGGATTCCCGTCAGTACTGATCTTCATACTACCAATCCTATCACTCTGATTTCCCAATTTGATATTACAATAAGAAAATCTTTTCCTTCAATTAGTATCCATGTTCACTTACCTATTAGTTTATTGCAAATATAATTTAATGCTGACCGTTAACTTGTCTACTTATCAGTTAATTATGATTGATAGGACTATCATCTTCACCAATAACTTTCAGCGTCTCAGAAATTTTCACTGACTATATGCCAATAAATACTCTATTCATAGTCCCGTTTACTAGGCCACCGAAGGGATTATGTGTTAGGGTGAAGTATATGTTTTGGAGTCCATAACACAATAATTCCCTATTTCTAGTAAAGCTAAAGCAAATTTGAGTCTGAGGATAATTGTCAACAAACCGAGTGTACCTGCAACACCGTTAATGAGGCATTGTTATAAAGGGTCGATACTTTAATAAATAGGTATGACATACCCGTGTTCATAACATGCGCTACTGAAAGAAAAGTGTTTAGTTCTATACTCAGCACAACATGCCTACATATAAATTCAATAACTTTCACATAGATCCCACCTAAATATGTTTCATCGGATCTGACCTCCCTAACACTCGAAGATGTTTTTATCGTAACTCCTATTTTTTTGATATTAGAATGAGACACAGAGACTTCCATTAAAATTTAGACTTACTGATCTTTCTAACGATATATTACATGACCAACTTAATTCGCACGAACAGTCCTAATAAACAGAAAATCTTTCAGACATCCAAAATTCTGCAACTTGGTACTATCGACTAGTTGTCATGTTTCAGCGATAATTTCCAGCACAGACCTTTGATTAGGACACCGTAAGAGCCGTTAGAAAGTAGACTCGATTTGCTTTCCAACGGTATATCACATGACCTATTTCCTTTTAAATATTCTTATAAAAGAAACTCCAAGTTTCAGGTTTCAGATTCCGGACAGACTTTTAACAGTTTTGTATTACTATTTCAAAAGTGCTTTGAACTAAACAAGTTCTCAACTTTTCCTTTTATTTCTTCATCTAAATTAGATCATGAGTAAGTCATGAACTTAAGTATTTAGACTTTTGATCCCGAGCAATTTTTTATAAGAACATTCATAATTCTCATAATTCTATCACTACTTAATTTATCATTATTCCTCTTTAAACCACCTCCAACTTCATAGTTTAAATCATATCAGAAAAATTTTCTTTTTATATTACTAACATTACCAAGATCAAATTTTGATTTGATTTCATAGTTATTATGTAAGAATGGCAAGAGGCTCAACCATCACAAGTGTAAGAAGCTTCAAGAATCTCCATCTACACTAATGGTTAGGAGAGATTTATAACTTGATCTCACCCATCTACTACGATCCCCGAATTTATTATACTAATTTGACTCTTAGGATTAATCTTGTCTTCTAATAATACCTTGATCGTTACTTGAACTTTTAATATATATTGACACTCAAAATTTCGGCTTAACCTTGCTTACTTAAAGATAACCAATACCAACCCTAGATTTCACAAGACATAATCATATACATATCACAAGAGAGTATGCTTCTTGATAAAAATCGAACCAACTCAAAACCATAACACTTCTTTGAACACTGTGCTTTCACATAGGGTTATTAGTTTGTCGCCAAGAGGCTAAGTTGCATATTAGTACAAGAGAGTTACATAACCACAAGAAAGTTCTACTATAAGACAAGAATTAGTAACACCTAGCAAGTTCATCATGCATTAGTCCAATGATTCTTTTAAGAATTTGATCCAATTTAAGAAAGAACAATATTGCTCAAAAATTAGTCTCACATATCTCTCAATGAAAGCTTCATCTGAAAAATACCTAGAGGGGGGGGTGAATAGGTGTAATTGCTAATCTAACAATCCTTTTAAAACTAAGATGGATGAATGATGCAACGATCTCTCAAAACAAGACTAAGAGCCGAATACCCTGTGAAGGGTTCTGAACTCCTTCCTCCTGATTCCCCTTGAATGGGTTAGAGGTGCGCAATGCAACCTTGTTGTATGAGAATTGATCGAACAAAGAATGAATAATATGCAATGATGAAATGCACACAATATAACACAAGTAAAGAAGATAAGATCTCAAGCAAGTAATTGAAAGCAATAGAGTGCAAGAGAAATAGAAAGCAATAGAGAGCAAGAACACAAAGCAATCGCAAACACAAGATATTTGTTTCGAGGTTCGAACCACCGCTCTACTCCCCGCCTTCACCTCCGTGAAGGGTTTCCACTATCCACCGAGGACGCTTACAAGGTCTTCCAAAGACCGGAGCACCGAGCTCCACCACTTACAAGAACCTCTACCGAAGAGGTGTCTCCACAAGATGAACAAAGAGTAACAAGTAGCCAAGTGATCTCTAAAAGGATCACAAACTCTTTACAAACACTTCTCTCTTTACAACTTCCTTATAGATTGAGTAGGGAATTTTGGCTCTAAGAAGTGTAGTGAGAAAAACTCAGTTGTAAAATGATCTTTGCTAGAAAACACAACTGAAAGCAAGCTCAAGAATGAATGGGAAAAATGGAGAGCTTAAAAACTTTTCTTCTCTTTGAAAACTTAGGTATTTTTCTTGGTGATTTTTCAAGAGACCATTCTCCTCTATTTATAGGGAGAAGAAGGGATTAAAACTTATTTATTTTAAGCTTATTTGATCTGAAAAAGTTCTATAAAACCCAGAAAAAGTCAGCCAAAAAACAGTCCTAAAAACAGATTTCAGAATTGTACCAAAGAGGAAAGAGCCGTTGGGGCTCTGTAGGCCTGGCGGTCGACCGGTCCGGTCGGCCGTCCGCCCTGCTGGCAGTAGCCGTTGGGCTCGGGTCGACCGCTCGGGTCGACCGTCCTCTAAAATGAAACACAGTTTTCTGAAGGCAGTCGACCGGGCGGTCGACCCAGAAAACCCGAGAGCAAAACTGCTTTCAGTCAGTCGACCCGACGGTCGGCCGACAGACATGTACAAGCGTGCACGTCCTGGATACAAGCTCCGGTCGACCGGTCCGGTCGGCCGGTCTTGCCTGAAACAGAAAAACAGCAAGAAACCAGAACTTGGAATTTTTGTAAAATCTTTTGAAGTACATATAGCTAAGTATCATGCTTGAAAAGGGTAAACATACATGATTATAAACATGATATATATCTTTGTAAAAAAGTTAGAGTCATGTATATTTGTCAAGGCATGAAACTTAGAAACAAAAGCTTAAACATGAAAACTTGTATACAAAAATGTGTGCGTGTGTATCCTAGAGCCAATTTTTCAAAACTCAAACTTTAACAAACTATTTCTTACATTGGTTCTAAAGGACTACAAGTTCTTCAAGTGGGCTTCTTCATATGATCTTGCAAGCTTGATACTTGAGCTCGAATTGAGGTGACTTGAGTCAAAACATCTTCCTTTAGGGAAGAATGCTCCTAAAATCATTAGAACCCTGAAACACACTAAAACAACAAACATGATTAGTACAAATAACTATATATGTTTTGTGATCATCAAAACATACTAAAACGGGTGATTGTAACCTTGGGCCAACAATCTCCCCCTTTTTGATGATGACAAAACATATAAGTTATTTAAAACAAATGGGAAAGGAGCTTGGAAGCTCCCCCTCAAATTATGCTATGTATAAAAGAAATGACTATACATAAAGCATAAAAACATAAAACCTACACGAGTAGAAACACAAGTAAAAACTAAAGAGGCAAAGCATCAAAACAACAAACTAGCTTTTTCTCCCCCTTTTTGTTATACATCAAAAAAGGGTTAAACAAGATAAAAATGTTTTTCTTCAAGAATCCATAATACAAACATTCAACTCACCACAAATAAAAGAAAATCTAGCATAGTCTAGAGGTTTTGTAAAAATATCGGCAAGTTGAAAATCGGTAGAAACATAATCAATATCAATATCACCTTTCTCATAATGATCCCTAAGAAAGTGATATCTAATGTCAATGTGCTTAGTTTTACTATGTTGATTTGCATTCTTGGTCATATGAATAGTACTAGTATTATCACAAAATATTTTAATATGATCAAAATGCAAATCATAGTCAAGGAGAGTATGTTTCATCCAAAGAACTTGTGCACAATAAGCTCCGGCTGCAATATACTCCGCCTCGGCGGTTGATAGGGCTACCGAATTTTACTTTTTGGAAGACCAAGATACAAGACAATTACCAAGGAATTGACATGTTCCACTTGTACTCTTCCTATCTACCCTACAACCCGCATAGTCGGCATCCGAAAAACTCGTCATTGAAAATCGACCGGTTTTCGGATACCACAAACCCATTTCAATAGTGCCCTTAAGGTATCTAATTATGCGTTTAACCGCAATTATGTGAGACTCTTTAGGACAAGATTGAAAACGTGCACAAAGACAAACGGAAAACATAATATCACTTGGCTACTTGTTACTCTTTGTTCATCTTGTGGAGACACCTCTTCGGTAGAGGTTCTTGTAAGTGGTGGAGTTCGGTGCTCCGGTCTTTGGTAGACCTTGTAAGCGTCCTCGGTGGATAGTGGAAACCCTTCACGGAGGTGAAGGCGGGGAGTAGAGCGGTGGCTCGAACCTCGAAACAAATATCTTGTGTTTGCGATTGCTTTGTGTTCTTGCTCTCTATTGCTTTCTATTTCTCTTGCACTCTATTGCTTTCAATTACTTGCTTGAGATCTTATCTTCTTTACTTGTGTTATATTGTGTGCATTTCATCATTGCATATTATTCATTCTTTGTTCGATCAATTCTCATACAACAAGGTTGCATTGCGCACCTCTAACCCATTCAAGGGGAATCAGGAGGAAGGAGTTCAGAACCCTTCACAGGGTATTCGGCTCTTAGTCTTGTTTTGAGAGATCGTTGCATCATTCATCCATCTTAGTTTTAAAAGGATTGTTAGATTAGCAATTACACCTATTCACCCCCCTCTAGGTGTTTTTCAATTGGTATCAGAGCTTAAAAACTTTTCTTCTCTTTGAAAACTTAGGTATTTTTCTTGGTGATTTTTCAAGAGACCATTCTCCTCTATTTATAGGGAGAAGAAGGGATTAAAACTTATTTATTTTAAGCTTATTTGATCTGAAAAAGTTCTATAAAACCCAGAAAAAGTCTGCCAAAAAACAGTCCTAAAAACAGATTTCAGAATTGCACCAAAGAGGAAAGAGCCGTTGGGGCTCTGCAGGCCTGGCGGTCGACCGGTCCGGTCGGCCGTCCGCCCTGCTGGCAGTAGCCGTTGGGCTCGGGTCGACCGCTCGGGTCGACCGTCCTCTAAAATGAAACACAGTTTTCTGAAGGCGGTCGACCGGGCGGTCGACCCAGAAAACCCGAGAGCAAAACTGCTTTCAGTCGGTCGACCCGACGGTCGGCCGACAGACATGCACAAGCGTGCACGTCCTGGATACAAGCTCCGGTCGACCGGTCCGGTCGGCCGGTCTTGCCTGAAACAGAAAAACAGCAAGAAACCATAACTTGGAATTTTTGTAAAATATTTTGAAGTACAGATAGCTAAGTATCATGCTTGAAAAGGGTAAACATACATGATTATAAACATGATATATATCTTTGTAAAAAAGTTAGAGTCATGTATATTTGTCAAGGCATGAAACATAGAAACAAAAGCTTAAACATGAAAACTTGTATACAAAAATGTGTGCGTGTGTATCCTAGAGCCAATTTTTCAAAACTCAAACTTTAACAAACTATTTCTTACATAGGTTCTAAAGGACTACAAGTTCTTCAAGTGGGCTTCTTCATATGATCTTGCAAGCTTGATACTTGAGCCCGAATTGAGGTGACTTGAGTCAAAACATCTTCCTTTAGGGAAGAATGCTCCTAAAATTATTAGAACCCTGAAACACACTAAAACAACAAACATGATTAGTACAAATAACTATATATGTTTTGTGATCATCAAAATATACTAAAACGGGTGATTGTAACCTTGGGCCAACATCATCACCATCAAAGTAAAATGTGAGGTTAAAATTTCAAGGTTTGAGATCTAAATCAAATCTGAAAATTTATGGACTCCATCACTACATGATATACCCTATCATGCAACCTCCTTACCCATCATTTATATACAATTGGATTAACTCAATAATCTCAACATCAAATTTAGACCACTACATGCTTTAAAAGTCATGAAATTTCAAGGAATATTTGCATGAATAGCTCAAGGGAAAAATTTCACCCAAATCAAGAGATCAAGATCTAGGGATTTCAAAAAATGAAATTTGAGAAATAAAAAAAAGGGAAACCCACTCACTAACATCCGACCCGACCCCCGCCTAGCCGGTCGCCACCTGGCCGGCCGGCCGCCTGGCCGGTCGCCGCCCGCCCGCCGCTTGGCCCGCCGCCGGCCGGCCGCCGCCTGGCCCGCGGCCTGCACGCGCGCGCGCGCGAGTCCAAAACCTAGGGGAGAGGGGGAGAGAAGGAGAAGAGAGGAAAAGAAAGGGAAAGAAATAGAGATGAGGTTTCATTTGGGTTCTAGGGTTTCTTTCCCCATGGAGGAATCCTCTCTAGGATGAGGATGAAGAGATGAAAATTCTCTTGACTCTTTTAAGATCCCTACTCCACAATTTTACAAGTTTGCCACCCCTTTCATCCAAGTGTCCAATTCCCCAAAACAAGAAGATCTAGGCCATTGATCTCACATCTCATGCACACCTACTCCCTCCACTAACAAAATATATATATAAATTTGTCATGGTTGTATTTTCTTGGTAAATACATGTATTTCAAGTATAATACTAGTATATCTTCACATTGAAGTACTAGTTACATAATAACTATGGTGTAGGTATATTCATACATACCACTTGACATTCCCAAAATTAAATTGAAATTCATTACACACTCAATTAACATAATAACTCGAGATTTATATTATTAAATCAGGGTTTAATAATTCGGGGTGTTACAACTCGGATGGAGTCAAGCTCGTTGGATCGCGTTTGGATCGAGTCGACTTGGAGACGGAGTTCTACAAGAAGACATCGGTTTATTTTAGTATAGTTTTATTTAGATCTTATATAAAGATTAAATAGTGTTGATATGCTCAAGTTCACAATATACACACAAGTTTATAGTTTCATGTGTTTTGGTTTTTCGGTTTAACCGATCCTAGTTTTCATATCAAAAATATAGATATAATATCTTTCATATATATTAGATTCTATCCATATACAACATGCTTAAAAGTTGTTTAAATATCATGTTTTTGTATTTACATGTGTTTTGAAAAAATCAGATTTCCATTTCAAAAATCTAAGTTTTGGAAAATACAGTTTTTGGTTTAAGAAAAAATTTTAATCTCACAAAAATGGTTCAAATTGTTTAAAATATGTGTTGAATTTTTGTCACACATATTTATATTTCAAAGATCTAATAAGAACTGATTTTTGTGAAATTTATGTGATTTTATGGGATTTAATAAAAGATAAAAATCCTAGTTTTTAAATCCTATAATGGCTGGATTGGCTGTCTGCCGGTCGACCGGAAGGGCAAAACTGCCCTTTCCTGGCTGCCAACGGGCAGAATCTTGTGGGCTATAAATACCCCACATTTGAGCTAGTTTTCAACAAGTTTTTCAAGAGCAAAAATTATCATTCTTTTTAGTGTTTAACAACAAGTTTTCAAAAGAGTTTTTGGGTTTAAAAGATCATTCTTTATTTGTTTTAAAGTGTTAGAAAATTCAAAGAAAAAGAGAGCATTTGGGAATTGATTTTTAATCTTTATTTCAACATCTATCTTGTGATTTTTTTAAGTGTTTTTCTTTATTGTTTTCATTTCCAAACACTTTATTTTCTCACACTTGAGCCTATCTATCTATCCTATCTATTATGATCCTTTTTGTGAGAAAGAATTGGTTTGTGGTTGAGAGAGACCACCAAGTTGTAAACCTTCCATTTATTGTGATATCCCTCTAGTGAGAGGTGATAGTATTGATATCCCTCTAGTGAGAGGTGATTGTGGAATGGTGTTTGTATCCCTCTAGTGAGAGGTGGAGATTGAGTTGGAATCCCTCAAGTGTGAGGTGATTGTTGTTGGTGTTGGCTTTGTGCCTATCCCTCATTTGTGAGGTTAATATTATGTTGGCTTAGTGTCTTGCCTCTAGTGAGAGGTTGTATTTGTAGAGAGAGGAGTTGTGTACTCCGATGTTGTATTTGCCCAAATCCTCAGTGGAGGTTCCCTGTGTGGGAAGTCCTGTGTGGACGAGTTAGTGAAAATCCTTCCGTGTGAAGGCGGGGACGTAAAGCTGTGTGCTCGAAACTCGAAACATATCCTTGTGTTTGCGTTTGATCCACTTTCTCTAACTCTCTCTCTTATTTACCTTGCATTGATTCATATTGTCATATCATTCATATATGTTTGTGTGCCTCACTTGTGTTCAACCAAGAGAGCTTCATATAGCACCTTAACTCTTATTTAGAGGAATTTAGAGGAGATAGTCTAGAGCCCTTCACCGAGAATTCAGCTACACTCTTTGGTTACACTAAGTGTGTTGCTTTAAGTTTTTAATTCCGCATCATTTGTCATTAGATTAGCCATACACCTATTCACCCCCCTCTAGGTGTATTTCAATTGGTATCAGAGCCTACGCTTCTGATATTAGGTTTAACCACCTAGGAGTGAGATCTTGGTTACTAATCTAGTATTTGCATTTACACAATTATATTGTTTATACACAGTCATGGACTTCGTGACCTCTCCTATGTTTGATACTTCCAACATTGTTGTTTGGAAGGCTAGGATGTCTATGTACCTAAAAACCCTAGGCTTGCATGTTATCCTTACCGCTACCAAGAAATCCTATCTTGATAATAGCAAGCATATAAAGGCCAATGCATAAGCCCTAATGGCACTTAGAAGCACGCTTAATAAAGAATATTTGCGTATGATTTCTCATTGTGATTTCGCTTTTGCAGTGTGGAACACTTTAACCTCCTCCGAGCTTCAAACGCCAAATATTGTGGAGAAGGAATCTAGTGGAGACGAGTCCGACCAACATTGCTATATGGTCCAAGAGAATGACTCCCTTGAGGTAAACTCAGAAACTCAACTAGATGATAGTGCTAGTTCTTCAAGTGATGATTATGTGGATCCTAATGCATTGAATGAAGAACTACCTATTGTGCGTGAAAACCTCTTGCAGAAATACCAACTCTTGAAAAAGAAAACACTTAAAATGAAAGAAGAAAATAAGGATTTGTTTTCTAAACTTAACTTGGCCTTGCAAGAAAAAGATGAGATTTCAAATGAAAGGGACTCATTGAAATCCCAACTTGATCTTGCCCTAAATGAAAACAAGATCTTAAAAAGTAAAAATGATTGTGATGAAGTTTTGAAGAAAAATGAAGTTCTATCTTCAAAACTTATTTTTGTTTAAAAGAAAATGATTCTTTGAAAAATAAAATTATTTCTATTTCAAAGAAATTGGATTTAATCTCTAATGAAAATATTTCTTTGAAAAATGATTTAGATTCTCATGTTTGCCATGCTACTGTAGCTTCACCTTCTAGCTCATCCATTACATGCTCCACTTTATCTTCAAGTGTTAAAAATGATATTTGTGTATTGAAGAAAAGTGTTGATTGTTTGGGCTCCACTTTGAGCCAATGTGCTTTGAACCACACACGTTTGGAATTTATGTTTCGAAAGAAACATGTTCCTCCTATGTATGCACACAAATCACGGCATACATATGCTCCTCACGTTCACACTCATAACACTATATATGCTCATGTGTACACATGTACACATTGTGGACGTAAGGGCCACCTTGCTAAGTTTTGTTATGATAGAATACATGATGCAAATTTAGCAAATAAATTTGTTTTGGTTAGAAAAGGTGCTAACCCCCATGGACCCAAAAGAGTATGGGTACTAAAGATCACTCCTATTTTATTTGATGTAGATGTGGGCTCTCACTTGACGTGAGAGTGATGGTGCCTTGAGGTGGATGCGTTCCGAGCTTAATGATGACTATTTTGGATGCATCACTTTCAAGGGGAGTTTGGTGGGAGGACCGCCTTAGTTTGGAGACCTAGAGATTTACCCTAATGGTTTTTGGTAACGATCTCTAAACTCCCACTTTAATTTACATGCTTTTCATGTCATTGTTTTTTAGCATGTTTTGTTTCATGATTATTATAAATGCCATGATTATTAGACTTGTGATATACATGATTAGTATTTGAGATACACCCATGTTCTATATGGATTTATATTATTGTGTTCTCACATTTGTTTAGCTATTGTGTGTATCATACCTCTAATAGCATGTGCATTTACATAATAATCATATGAGTTTGTTTTGATTTTTGCACTTCATGTTTTGATTACATATTTAGATATTAGTTTTCATTAAAACTTGAGTATATACTTGTATAACTAGTGAGCCACAAATAGATTATTTTTTGTTTGTGCCTAATTGCTCATTTGTACCCATTAGATGTACTAGTATAGCCTAGTTTTGATAATTCATGCATTTTGACTTGCATTCATATTTTTGTGCATGTTTTCATATGTTTATCTTCATGTATATGTCTATTTTGTCTAAACTAATAGTTATACATATACATCCTTGTGCCACTTGCTTTCATGCATATACTTTTGTGGACTCGTTCATATTTGGATATGTATGTATACTCTAGTTTATACAAGACATACATATGCTTTGAAGTTAGAATTATTTTAAATGAAAATTAAATTTTAATGACTTTCGTATTTTCGTCTATTAAGGAATATTATATTGAGCTTAATTGCCTATTTCCATGATTATGCTTTTCACATAATACTTGTACACCCATTACTTCATATTTTCTCATGATTTGTTTTCATGAGTCATATATGTGCTTAATTGATTTTGAGTGTTGATAATTGTGTGATTTTCATGTTTTTCATGGAATATATTCTTGTTTTATTCCTTACTTGAAAGATTTCGTAATAGTTTTCAAGATTATCATAAAACTAGTTGCGGTATTCTTCATTTGGTAGAGTTTTCAAACTTGTTAAAATTATTTTCAAATTTATTTTTAAAAACCCCTACCAATCCAATGGGTGGTTGGATGGGCGACCATGCCTTGTGCATTATTGAAAATCTATTTAAACATGTGCATGAAATGGGTGGTAAGGAGTATGAGTTATACACTTGATCCTTATTGTGCTTTCAATTGGTATCACAATTGATATCTATTTTGTATACTCATATTTGTTTCTATATATGTATGCTTCAACTTCAAATAGTATCAATTTCGATTGGTATTTAATTTTTCATACATATATATGTGTTTTGATTGTGCTTACTATATCTCTATATCTTTAAGCACAAATTTGGATATGCTAAGCTTGTTTAAACCTTAATGACCATTATTTTTAAATTGGTATCCTATTCAAGCTATGCATCGTTTTCATTGGTATTTCATAAAGGGGGAGAAAATTCATGTTTTACCTTTCAGTCGATTTTGTTTACTATTAGTATCTTACTCCCACTCTTTATGTTGAAAAATGATATTGATTTTTTTATTGGTATCCTACGCTCCTAATGGAAAATTATTTTTAATTGGTATATGTTTCATTTTCAATATTAGTATCAAGAATCTCAAATTGATATTATTCTCCATTTGGTATCTCTATTGCAAAATGATTTTGGTGTTTAACCAAAAGGATTGGTTTATGTTTTTCAATTGGTATTAAAAGTGTAAAATATTTTCATTTGGTACTAAATTTTACAATTGGTATCAAGATTTCCAATATGTTTATATCTTTCAATTGATATCAAAATTTTTGTTGGTTTCTTCAAAATATTTTGTTTATTTTCAATTGGTATCATGATGTTTCAATGTATACCTTCATACTAAATTGATATATTTTTCAATTGGTATCATAATGTTTTGATTTGATTGCTTATATGCAAGGGAAGCTTAACATCTTCTCTATATATAGATTCATGTTGAGTGTTTGTCATATTGAAGTGATTGACCTTTCTTTAGTGTGTAGTACACGTGTGTAGAGGGAGCTTCACATCTCCTTTTATACATTGCACATTATGCTTTATGTGGTTAGGGTTTAGTCATCTCTTTTCATATAAATGCATGTATGCAGGGGGAGTTAACTTCACGTCTCTCCTCTTCATGAATGTATATAGCATATATGCCTTTATTGTTTGATTTATGCAAAAAGGGAAAAAATATTATTTATGCCATTTTATTGTTTGTACCCCTTTGTTGATTAATTGACAAAAAGGGGGAGAGATATTTTAGAGTTTGATATATGCATGTTTACTTCATATTTAAATATGCATGTTTGTTTAAATTTGTTATCGTTTACCATTGGTATCAAGAGCATCTTTTGTTGGTATCAAGAGATTTTATTGGTATCAAGAGCAACATGTTTTTAAGAACATTTTTATTTTAAAATTGGTATCAAGAGCATGTTTATTTCATTGGTATCAAATATCATGTTTATGCATATCTATATTGAGCATTCATTGCACATCTTTATTGTTTATTGCTATGCATTAGTTAAGGGGGAGCTTCTATGAAGCTTAACTTTAATACACATATATATAACTCTATGAGTTTTGTCATCATAAAAAGGGAGAGATTGTTGGCCCAGAGGTCCTTCACTCTAGTTTTGATGATGATTAACTCATGTAGTTATAATTTACTAATAATCTTGTAACATTTAGTTTCAGATATTTGATCAAGATATTAGTAGGTGATTAGCTTCAACAAAGGTGTTTTGGAGCTTTCACATGGTGATTCAAGAGCTCGAGCGTCATGTCACATCTAGCACTCGGATGGAGTCAAGCTCGTTGGATCGCGTTTGGATCGAGTCGACTTGGAGACGGAATTCTACAAGAAGACATCAGTTTGTTTTAGTATAGTTTTGTTTAGATCTTGTGTAAAAATTAGATAGTGTTGAGATGCTCAAGTTCACAATATACACACAAGTTTATAGTTTCATGTGTTTTGGTTTTTCGGTTTAACCGATCTTGGTTTTCATGTCAAAAACATAGATATAATATCTTTCATGTATATTGGATTCTCTCCATATACAACATGCTTAAAAGTTGTTTAAATATCATATTTTTGTATTTACATATGTTTTGAAAAATCGGATTTCCATTTCAAAAATTCAAGTTTTGGAAAATATAATTTTTGGTTTAAGGAAAATTTTCAATCTCACAAAAATGGTTCAAATTGTTTAAAATATGTGTTGAATTTTTGTCACACATATTTGTATTTCAAAGATCTAATAAGAACTGATTTTTGTGAAATTTATGTGATTTTATGGGATTTAATAGAAGATAAAAACCCTAGTTTTTAAATCCTATAATGGCTAGACTGGCTGTCTGCTGGTCGACCGGAAGGGCAAAACTGCCCTTTCCTGGCTGCCAACGGGCAGAATCTTGTGGGGCTATAAATACCCCACATTTGAGCTAGTTTTCAACAAGTTTTTCAAGAGCAAAAATTCTCATCCTTTCTAGTATTTAACAAGTTTTCAAAAGAGTTTTTGGGTTTAAAAGATCATTCTTTATTTGTTTTAAAGTGTTGAAAAATTCAAAGAAAAAGAGAGTATTTGGGAATTGGTTTTGATCTTTTTTTCAACATGTGATTTTCTCAAGTATTTTTCTTTATTGTTTTCATTTCCAAACACTTTATTTTCTCACATTTGAGCCTATCTATCTATCCTATCTATTAGGATCCTTTTTGTGAGAAAGAATTGGTTTGTGGTTGAGAGAGACCACCAAGTTGTAAACCTTCCATTTATTGTGATATCCCTCTAGCGAGAGGTGATAGTATTGATATCCCTCTAGTGAGAGGTGATTGTGGAAGTGGTGTTTGTATCCCTCTAGTGAGAGGTGGAGATTGAGTTGGAATCTCTCAAGTGTGAGATAATTGTTATTGGTGTTGGCTTTGTGCCTATTCCTCATTTGTGAGGTTGATATTATGTTGGCTTAGTGCCTTGCCTTTAGTGAGAGGTTGCATTTGAAGAGAGAGGAGTTGTGTACTCCCAAGTTGTATTTGCCCAAATTCTCAGTGGAGGTTCCCTGTGTGAGAAGTCCTGTGTGGACGAGTTAGTGAAAATCCTTCTGTGTGAAGGCGGGACGTAGAGCTGTGTGCTCGAACCTCGAAACATATCCTTGTGTTTGCGTTTGATCCACTTTCTCTAACTCTCTCTTATTTACCTTGTATTGATTCATATTGTCATATCATTCATATATGCTTGGTTTTTTTGTGTGCCTCACTTGTGTTCAACCAAGAGAGCTTCATATAGCACCTCAACTCTTATTTAGAGGAATTTAGAGGAGATAGTTTAGAGCCCTTCACCGGGAATTCGGCTACACTCTTTGGTTACACTAAGTGTGTTACTTTAAGTTTTTAATTCCGCATCATTTGTCATTAGATTAGCCATACACCTATTCACCCCCCCTCTAGGTGTACTTTCGTTATCTTTCTTTCACCCTCACCTTGAAATACACCTAGAGGGGGGGTGAATAGGTGTAATTGCTAATCTAATGATCTTTTTAAACTTAATTGAATGAGTGATGCAACGATCTCTCAAAACACGACTAAGAGCCGAATACCCCGTGAGAGGTTCTGAACTCCTTCCTCCCAATTCCCCTTAAAAATGGGTTAGAGGTGCGCAATACAACCGTGTTGTATGAGATATGATCGAACAAGTAAAGAATGAAATGTTATGATGAAATACACACAATCAACAACACAAGTAAAATGAACAAGAGAATATAACACAAGTAAAGGGTTAGTTCTCAAGCAAATAGTTGTAGACAATATAAAGCTAGAGAAATGTAAAGCAAGATGACGCAAGGCAATCGCAAACACAAATGATTTGTTTCGAGGTTCGAGCCACCGCTCTAGTCCCCGCCTTCACCTCCGTGAAGGGTTTCCACTATCCACCGAGGATGCCTTACAAGTTTGGTCTACCGAAGACCCCAAGCCCTTAACTTCACAACTTACAAAGAACTCCACCTAGGAGTTGTCTCCACAAGAACAAGGATCACAAGAACAATAGTGATCTCCTCAAGATCACAAAACTCTTTCTCAAACACTTTTACAATTCTCACTCTTTTTACAACTTCACTATAGTATGAGTAATGGATTTTTGGCTCTATGAAGTGTGGTGAGAAAACTTCAGTTGTAGAGTGATATTAGCAATCAAACACAACTGAAAAACAAACTTTAAAAGAGTTGGAAATGAAAGCTTTAAACAATTTTTCTCTTTCTCTTGAAAACAATGAAAACCAAAGATTTTTCTTAGTAAACAACAAAGACCTATTGCCCTCTATTTATAAGGAGAGAATAGGTTAAAACTCTTTTCTTTACACCTAATTTGACCTGCAAAAGGCCTCCAACAACTCTCTAAAACTCTGATAAAGAAGAAAAAGAAAACAGATTTTCAGACTTGCCCAAAGAGGAAAGAGCCGTTAGGCTGCAGCAGGCTTGGCGGTCGACCGGTCCGGTCGACCGTCGCCTTGCTGGCAAAGAGCCGTTGGGCTCCGGTCGACTGTCCGGTCGACCGTCCCCTTTGAGGAAACACAGTTTCCTTCTGGCGGTCGACCGCACGGTCGACCCAAACAAACCGAGAGTGGCTTGCTTTCAGTCGGTCGACCGGGCCAGTCGACCGACAGACGTGCACAAACGTGCACGTCCTGACACAGGCGCCGGTCGACCGGGCGGTCGGCCGGTCAACCTGAAATAGGGAAAACTGGCAGGATTTGGAGTTGGAAATTTTTGTGAAAAAATATTTTGAGATACTTATAACTAAGTATTATGCAAAAATAGTCTATACACATGTTTTAAACAAGATATTCAATTTGTAACAAGTTTGGATACATGTATATATAAACTTAGGCATAAAACTTAGAAACAAACATTTTTAAAACATAGAGTTTTGTAAAGGAAAAATGTGTGTGTGTATCCTAGAGCCAAATATCATATACTCAAACTTTAACATTCTATTCTTATAATGTTCTAAGGACTTCAAGGCTTCAAGAGGGGCTTTCTCCACTTGATCTTCAATTTTGCATCTTGAGCCCAAGTCACCTTCCTTTAGGGAAGAAAACACCTATGCAAGATAGAAAACCTGAAAACACACTTAAACAACAAATAATATTAGTACAAATAACTAATATGTTTTGTAATCATCAAAACACACTAAAGACGGGTGATTGTAACCTTGGGCCAACAATCTCCCCCTTTTTTGATGATGACAAAACATATAAGTTATTTAAACAAATAAAGGAAGAAGAGCTTGGAAAGCTCCCCCTCAAACAATGCTATGTAAAAAAATAACTATGAGTGAGATACATGAAGCATTGAAAACACAATATTTTTGTCAAAAACTTAAATACCAATTGAAATCAAACTTAATCTTATATACCAATTAAACTTATACTTTTCTCTTAAACTTATAGTTTTAATCTTTTTCTCCCCAAAACTCAAGTAAATAAACAAAACTCAAACTATAAGCAAACTTATTTCTTTTTCTCCCCCTTTTTGTCATACATCAAAAAGGGTTAAAATCAAAACAAACAAAACACCAAAATAGAAATATTTTTAAGAATCTATCATGCAAACATTCAACTCACCACAAATAAATGAAAATCTAGCATAATCTAGAGGTTTAGTAAAAATATCGGCAAGTTGAAAATCGGTAGAAACATAATCAATATCAATATCACCTTTCTCATAATGATCTCTAAGAAAGTGATACCTAATGTCAATGTGTTTGGTTTTACTATGTTGATTTGCATTCTTTGTCATGTGAATAGTACTAGTATTATCACAAAATATTTTAACATGATCAAAGTGTAAATCATAGTTAAGGAGAGTATGTTTCATCCAAAGAACTTGTGCACAACAAGCTCCGGCTGCAACATACTCCGCCTCGGCGGTTGAAAGGGCTACCGAATTTTGCTTTTTGGAAGACCAAGATACAAGACAATTACCTAAGAATTGACATGTTCCACTTGTGCTCTTCCTATCTACCCTACAACCCGCATAGTCGGCATCCGAAAAACTCGTCATTGAAAATTGGCCGGTTTTCGGATACCACAAACCCATTTCAATAGTGCCCTTAAGGTATCTAATTATGCGTTTAACCGCAATTATGTGAGACTCTTTAGGACAAGATTGAAAACGTGCACAAAGACAAACGGAAAACATAATATCCGGCCTACTAGCCGTCAAATAAAGCAAGCTACCAATCATGCTACGATATAATTTAATGTCTACACTTTTACCTTGTTCATCCTTGTCAAGCTTTGTAGTTGTTGCCATGGGAGTTTTGCTTACTTTAGATTCTTCAAGCCCGAACCTCTTGATTAGTTCCTTTGTGTACTTGGCTTGATTGATGAAGATCACATCCTTCTTTTGCTTGATTTGGAGTCCAAGGAAATAGTTGAGCTCCCCCATCATAGACATTTCGAATTCATCCTTCATGCATGACTCAAAAGCTTGGCAAAGAGATTCATTAGTAGAACCAAAAATAATATCATCTACATAAATTTGTACAATGAGTATATCATTTTCTACATGTTTTGTAAACAAGGTTGTATCAATTTTACCTTTCTTAAAATCATTTGAAATCAAAAATGAAGAAAGTCTTTCATACCAAGCCCTAGGGGCTTATTTTAAACCATAAAGAGCTTTATCTAATTTAAAAACAAAATCCGGATGTGTAGGATCAACAAACCCGGGGGTTGTTCAACATACACTTCCTCTTCAATAAAACCATTTAGAAAAGCACTTTTAACATCCATTTGAAACAATTTAAAATCTTTATATGAGGCAAATGCTAGTGTCATCCGTATGGCTTCAAGCCGTGCTACGGGTGCAAAGGTTTCTTCAAAATCGATTCTTTCGATTTGAGTGTAACCTTGGGCAACTAACCTAGCTTTATTCCTAACAACGTTACCCGATTCATCCAACTTGTTCTTAAAGATCCACTTAGTACCAATTGTTGGTCTATCGTGGGGCCTAGGAACAAGGTGCCAAACTTGGTTGCGCTCAAATTGATTGAGTTCCTCTTGCATGGCTAGCAACCAATATGAATCGGCCTCGGCTTCGAGGACGTTCTTGGGTTCAACATGAGAAATAAATGCATAATGTCCACAATAGTCATGAAGTTTAGAGCGAGTTGTTACCCCTTTTGATACTTCACCTATGACGAGGTCCTTGGGATGATGTGGATTGTATCTCCAATCCTTTGGAAGTTATTGAGTGGGCTCTTCTCCATTTGTTTGTTCTTCATTTCCTTGAGCCTCTTGTATTTTAGCTTCACTTCCTTCATCATCCTTTGGCTTGTCTCCCATAGTAGGTGTATCCTCCAAGGTCACTTTCTCCAAGCCTTCATGCAAAGCATCTATTTCTACAACATTCTTAACAAACAAGTTAGATTCCTCAAACTTAACATGTATAGATTCCTCAATAGTCAATGATGACCTATTGAAGACTCTATAAGCCTTACTAGTACTAGAATAACCCACAAATATAGCCTCATAAGATTTAGGATCAAATTTTCCTAAATTATCTTTTGTATTTAAAACAAAACATTTGCATCCAAAAACCTTGAAATATGAAACATTTGGTTTTCTAGAAAAGTACATTTCAAAAGAGGTTTTTGTAGTATTTTTACACAAGAAAACACGATTTGATATATATCATGATGTATTAACGGCCTCGGCCCACAAATAATGTGGTAGACCATATTCACTAAGCATTGTCCTAGCCATCTCTTGCAAAGTTCGATTTTTCCGTTCAACTACTCCATTTTGTTGTGGAGTTCTAGGACAAGATAGTTCATGCTTTATTCCATGTTCTTCACAAAAAGTGGTAAAGGGTTGGTTAATGAATTCACCTCCTCTATCACTTCTTATTCTTAAAATCGAAACATCCTTTTCTTTTTCAACTCTTTTCTTAAAAGTTTGGAAATACGAGAATGCTTGATTTTTATGTTCAAGAAAGAAAACCCAAGTAAAACGTGAAAAATCATCAACTAAAATAAATGCAAATCTATTCCCACTTAGACTTTTGGTTTGTGTAGGGCCAAAAAGATCTATATGGATTAACTCCAAAGGACGTGATGTCATGATATCCTTAATTGACTTGAAAGAAGACTTAGTTTGTTTCCCAAATTGACATGCGTCACAAACTCGATCCTTTTCAAAACTCAAACAAGGAATACCTTTCACCATTTCCTTTGTGTTTAACCTAGAAATATGGTCAAAAGAAATATGGCCTAATCTTCTATGCCACAACCAAGAGTCGTCATCGAGGGCTTTTAAACATGTTATATTACAAGACATATTTAACATATCAATCATATAAACATTGCTTTCACGAAAACCAGAAAATACACAAGTATTAGAAATTCTATCAATTACTTTACAAGCTACATTATCAAAAACAACATCAAAACCTTTATCACATAATTGACTAACACTCAAGAGATTATGCTTGAGGCCGTCAACTAAAACTACATTCTCAATTAAAGGGGATGTGCCAAGTTTTACATTACCGATACCGATGATTTTACCCTTGGCGTCATCTCCGAAGGTGACGGTGCCACCTTCATGGTATCTTGATAGGGTTACAAAGTTGTTGATGTCCCAAGTCATGTGCCTTGAGCAACCACTATCAAGATACCACAATCCTCTACGTCGTTGGGCTTTGGAAGGTACCTATATCATTTAACAAAGTTGTTGACTTTGGTACCCAAACTTTCTTGGGTCCTTGAAAGTTAGTGTTTCGAACCCAAACATTATGAAAAGATGCACTTAGTCTATCATAGCAAAAATTGGCTAAGTGTCCTTTCCGCCCACAATGTGAACATGAGAACACTCTTCCATACATGAATGCATGATGAGTGTGTGAGGTGTGAGCATGCTTTGGGGGTTTGCCACGATGTAAAGGTTGTGTGGTATGAACATGAGTATGAGCATGGTGAACATTTTTCTTAGGGGCATGTTTCTTAGGAAACATAGCCTCTATCTTCTTCTTATCAAACTCACTACACTTTTTCAAAACAATACCTAAAGAATCTATTCTTTCCTTAAGCATGGTAATCTCATTAGCATCAACAAATGGGGACTTGCCTTTACAAGAAGTCTTATATTTATCAAATTCATTTTTAGTGGAAACCAAAGTAGAATGCAAGTCATTATTTTCTTTAGAAAGATTTACAACTTGAAGACTAAGAGATTCATTTTCCTTTTTCATTTTTAAATACTTTTTCTTTAAGAAGTCATAATTGTGAGACAATTCTACAAAAGCTTCTCCTAACTCATCCATGGAAAGATCTTCATCAAATGAAGGGGAAGGGGTTACCTTGCTTGTGCTTTCATTAGCCATGAAGCACATGTTGGCGGTGTCGATCTCCTCCTCGGATTCGCTCTCGGAATCCCATGTTGCCTTCATTGCTTTCTTCTTGAAGGTCTTCTTGGATGAGGATGGCTTCACTTTGTCCGGACATTCCGCAACAATGTGTCCCGGCTTTTGGCAATTGAAGCATATGATCTTTCTTTCTTCTTTGCCTCCTTGCCATCTCCTTCTACCTTGGAATTTCGCCTTGTTGTACATTCTCCGGACATTCTTGACAAGAAGTGAGAGCTCTTCGTCATCTTCTTCTTCATCATCTTCGTTGGAGTGAGTAGCTTGACTTTTGAAAGCTATGGTCTTCTTCTTGGAGGGAGCCATCTCCTCTCTTGCTTTCCTTTCCATCTCATGGGTTTTTAGATTC
Organism: Agave tequilana; assembly: GCA_038442645.1. Classification (NCBI taxonomy): domain Eukaryota; kingdom Viridiplantae; phylum Streptophyta; class Magnoliopsida; order Asparagales; family Asparagaceae; genus Agave; species Agave tequilana. The sequence continues at coordinate 17,663 of JAVJIF010005038.1, read as the reverse complement.
CCAATGAGACCAATTAGCTCTATCTCATCCTTGTCGTTAAGTTCCTTCAAGGTTGTAGCCTTGACTTCCCATGAAGGAGGAAGAGCCCGGATGATCTTTCTTACTCTTTGATCATTATTGATGTCCTCACCTAGAGAAGAAAGTCCATTAGTAATCTTGGTAAATTTTGTAACCATATCATCTATGGTTTCATTCTCTTGCATGCTAAAATTTTCATATTGGGACCGAAGAAGGTCTATCTTGGCCCTCTTCACTTGTGATGTCCCCTCATGTGTGACTAACAAATGGGTCCAAATCTCGTATGCGGATTTGCAATGGATGACTCTAGCTATGTCATCATCATTGAGGGCTTGTAGGAGTGCATAATGAGCCCTAGCATTGGCATCAAACTCCTTGGTCTCAATTTCGGACCAAGTAGATTCATCACCGGAGGGTGTGGTAAAAGATTTGGTCACGGCCTTTGCAACTCGGCTACCTAGAGATTGCAAGAACACGGTCATCTTAACCTTCCATATGGGAAAGTTAAGTCCATCAAACTTAGGGGGTGTCTTGATACCATCGGCCATGTTTACTAAATGAGTATGAATGAAATGATTAGCAATGTGAGGATCTCTCTAAGGTTGTTAAGCCAAATCCTAGAGTCCAAGCTCTGATACCAATTGAAATACACCTAGAGGGGGGGGGTGAATAGGTGTAATTGCTAATCTAATGATCTTTTTAAACTTAATTGAATGAGTGATGCAACGATCTCTCAAAACACGACTAAGAGCCGAATACCCCGTGAGAGGTTCTGAACTCCTTCCTCCCAATTCCCCTTAAAAATGGGTTAGAGGTGCGCAATGCAACCGTGTTGTATGAGATATGATCGAACAAGTAAAGAATGAAATGCTATGATGAAATACACACAATCAACAACACAAGTAAAATGAACAAGAGAATATAGCACAAGTAAAGGGTTAGTTCTCAAGCAAATAGTTGTAGACAATATAAAGCTAGAGAAATGTAAAGCAAGATGACGCAAGGCAATCGCAAACACAAATGATTTGTTTCGAGGTTCGAGCCACCGCTCTAGTCCCCGCCTTCACCTCCGTGAAGGGTTTCCACTATCAACCGAGGATGCCTTACAAGTTTGGTCTACCGAAGACCCCAAGCCCTTAGCTTCACAACTTACAAAGAACTCCACCTAGGAGTTGTCTCCACAAGAATAAGGATCACAAGAACAATAGTGATCTTCTCAAGATCACAAAACTCTTTCTCAAACACTTTTACAATTCTCACTCTTTTTACAACTTCACTATAGTATGAGTAATGGATTTTTGGCTCTATGAAGTGTGGTGAGAAAACTTCAGTTGTAGAGTGATATTAGCAATCAAACACAACTGAAAAACAAACTTTAAAAGAGTTGGAAATGAAAGCTTTAAACAATTTTTCTCTTTCTCTTGAAAACAATGAAAACCAAAGATTTTTCTTAGTAAACAACAAAGACCTATTGCCCTCTATTTATAAGGAGAGAATAGGTTAAAACTCTTTTCTTTACACCTAATTTGACCTGCAAAAGGCCTCCAATAACTCTCTAAAACTCTGATAAAAAAGAAAAAGAAAACAGATTTTCAGACTTGCCCAAAGAGGAAAGAGCCGTTAGGCTGCAGCAGGCTTGGCGGTCGACCGGTCCGGTCGACCGTCGCCTTGCTGGCAAAGAGCCGTTGGGCTCCGGTCGACTGTCCGGTCGACCGTCCCCTTTGAGGAAACACAGTTTCCTTCTGGCGGTCGACCGCACGGTCGACCCAAACAAACCGAGAGTGGCTTGCTTTCACTCGGTCGACCGGGCCGGTCGACCGACAGACGTGCACAAACGTGCACGTCCTGACACAGGCGCCGGTCGACCGGGCGGTCGGCCGGTCAACCTGAAATAGGGAAAACTGGCAGGATTTGGAGTTGGAAATTTTTGTGAAAAAATATTTTGAGATACTTATAACTAAGTATTATGCAAAAATAGTCTATACACATGTTTTAAACAAGATATTCAATTTGTAACAAGTTTGGATACATGTATATATAAACTTAGGCATAAAACTTAGAAACAAACATTTTTAAAACATAGAGTTTTGTAAAGGAAAAATGTGTGTGTGTATCCTAGAGCCAAATATCATATACTCAAACTTTAACATTCTATTCTTACAATGTTCTAAGGACTTCAAGGCTTCAAGAGGGGCTTTCTTCACTTGATCTTCAATTTTGCATCTTGAGCCCAAGTCACCTTCCTTTAGGGAAGAAAACACCTATGCAAGATAGAAAACCTGAAAACACACTTAAACAACAAATAATATTAGTACAAATAACTAATATGTTTTGTAATCATCAAAACACACTAAAGACGGGTGATTGTAACCTTGGGCCAACACACCTTTTCTCTTAATCTCATCTCCTCTCTTCCTCCCTTGGCTCCACCACCGCCAACACCAGCACCACCATCGGCGCCCTCCCTCCGTCCATCTCCTCCACTAAGACACCCCACATCATCTTCCTCTCCAACTCCATCTCCAAAAATAATTACTATTACACCAACTTCAACATCACCATCTTCACCACCATCACTTTCTTCCTTCTCTTCCACCATGGCCGGCCACCACCACCCAGAGCCAATCATCTTCCCCCAAGCTCCCCTCTCCTCCTCTCCACCTCCCTCCTCTTCAATTAACATCTCCTCTTCTCTAATTTTCACCAAAACCCATTTCACCTCCATCTTCATCCTCAAAATTCACCACCAATACTCCACCACCTCCTCCACTTCCACCACCCAACCACCACATCCACCTCCTCTTCCAATTCCCATCACCACCACCAACTTCTCCCTACACCACCACCTACACCTTCAACAAAAACAACAACAACATCACAACAACTCCCCTCCCCCTCTCTCTCCTCCACCCAAGGGCGCCGCCAACCGCCCCTCCTCGCCGGCGCCCTCCGGCGACACGCCGCCCAGGCCACCGGCGGCGGCCTCTTTCCCCCATTCTCTTCTTTCTTCCTTCTTTTCTTTCTTTTCTTCTTTCTTTTTTTCCTTCTTCCTCTTTTACCCCTATTTCTTTTATTCCCTATCTACCCTCTCCTTCATTTTCAGCACCACTCCTCCCTCTCTCTCTCTCTCACTTTCCTACAAATCTCTCTCTCTCTAACATCTCTCTTTCAATCTTTTCTCTCTCCTTTCTCATTCTCTTCCTCAATAAATTAATATTAATTAATATATATTTTAATATATGGATTGGTAGCATGCACGCACGTGTTCGCAGATTTTTCGGATTCTAACTCGGTATTGCGTTCCGATTTTAAGCGAGTACTTCACTTTTTGTCGGCGAGTAACTCTTTCGTTTTGGACGTGTACTTCCCTTGTGTTGTTTCATGCCTTACTAGTTCTATTCTAGGGCTTGAAGTATGTTATGCGAGTGGTTTGTTATCATCAATTCATGTTTAATGATTGCTACTCTAGCGTTTATTGCATGATATATTGATATGCGAATGTCTTGTTACCACCGTTACGTGCTTAATAATTGCTACTCTGGCTCTTAATACATACATCGTTATGCGAGTTGGCATATGATATTGTGGCTCTGTATTCAACTTACCTGACACCAACATATTAAGTACTTGGTACTAATACATTTGACCCGATACCGTGACACTTCACCGGATACTATTGCACCTGACACCTGTATTACAATGTCTACTCATGGTTATCACTTTTAAAGGGACTTGACATGATTATTATAATATTACCATCTGGTACTCCTGAACTCCTGTATACTTGAACCCCTGTAATAGGGAGACTCCTAACATTATGCTCCTGATACTATACTCCTATTGATCCCCGTAATTGGATAACCATAAATATATAGGATTACTGTGAACATATTGTGGACAATATCACTGGACAGTCTGTAATAATTGAACAACTTACACCGGGACGGAGGAAACTGATGGGTACCAATATAGCTTCCGCGTTTATGGTGGCCATACAAATGTTGTACAACTAATTCTCGGGATTTGACCTGGAGGCCACCAGGTGTTTTCGTGGGGTGTACTGGCACCCCTACTCCCCTGCCTCCTGCCGGGTGTACCGTAATCCCCTGGGCCTATTCCTTTCGGGAGCGGTGACACCCTATTCCTGTTCGGGCGTATACTAAGTTCTACGGGCATATAGTAAGACACGGTACCTAGCGGTACGTTCCGGCTCAATACCAGATACTCCTGGATCGTTGTCCCGGGCATGCACGGGACCCATTCTAAACATGGTTCGTCGATCTCCATCGGTTTTCAATAACCAACCTTGCTCAACTTATATGCAGAGGTGTATGGTATGGGACATATACCGAAACATACAAATTAGATGAGTCTTAATAATATAATAATAACATGTTACTGACATCTGACTGGTGTCATACTTGAACTATACTTGTGAGACCTGTGACACAATACATTATCCTGCTAACCACTTACACATGATACCTGTGCTATTGTGTTGAATCACTTGACTTGCTTACTTTCGGGTTTTCATATCGATTCTCTGATTTTCATTTATGTTATTGGTCATTGCCTGTACTTATTTTCCTGAACCACATCACTTGATCATGTACACGTGTGGCTGTCTGAGCACGCCAACTGGCTTTAGCTTACGTACTCACTGGGTTGCTTTCTGACAACCCTGAATCATCATGTCTAGATTCTAGAGTCTAGACCATGATGGCCTTACTGTAGATGATCAGAGTGCGCAGCGGAAGCGTGGATTAGCAGTTGCTTATCCGGATCCTCTTTCTTCCAGCCTCCCCTTGTTCGGCTCGCGAGATTCTCATCTTGCTACTCATGAGTACTTTTTCCGTCTTTTATATTGTACATCCTGCTTTTGCGCTTCTTGGTGATCTTATATTCTTGAGATATTATATCATGCTTTGTGATAACTTTATACTTGTGTTATTATTGCTGGAATGTATATTATCACTGTGTTTCTGTACTCTGATTCTTACCTGTACTGATGCTTAGCGTATATACGTGAGGGTATTTCCGATCTGCGTATATACATCGCAGTAACGTCTCCGTACCCGTGAGATCGGGACGTTACAAATACACTTGAGACTTTATACCACCTTAGGGGAATGATATGGTAACAAGAATTCATGGTGAAGGGTATCCACACTAAAACCTTATACCATACATATATAAGTATAAAATATGTATGGGTGTATAAATACACATGTGACTTTTGACTTTTTCCTTCATACCATGCTTGTAGGGCACAAGTGTTAAATGAAGGGGGTATGGAGCCTTACCTTTAGGGGTAAGGCAGAGATGTAGAGCAGTAATTTTAAGGGACACTTGGCATGATTTTCTTGTAGGAAATTGAAGTATATAGGATTAGAATGGGAGAAAGCTCTCATTTTAGAACTCCACCATCTCCCTCTTCATTTTCTCCATCTCTTACTCTCCCCTCCCTTCTTTTATGCTGCCAGCCAAGAGGGGCAGCCAACAGCCCTCTCCCCTCCTCCATTCTCTCACTCACTCACTCACTCTCTCTCTCTCTCTCTCACTCATTCACTCACTCTTCTTCCCCTTCCTTCCTAATTGTTATAAAAGCTTTCCTTAAGCCTATATTATCTTCTCTAAAAGCCAACTAGAGCATGAAAAATGGTGAACTAACATCACATTAGAGGGACTAATTTCTTGAAGCTAGTGTTGACCACGGTTAGCAAAAAAGGAGGGTGATTTTTGGTTGATTAAGGTAAGCGATCATTAGGCCTACACCATTCTTACTCTTCTTCATTTATAGACTACTAATGATGTTGATATGATCTTGTAGACTCTAATATAGCCGGTAAAACTAGCTTGTTAAAAGGAGGTGATCTCTTCAAAGGTGAGTGAAACAAACTAGTATCTAAAATAAAGCATGAGGATTGTTAAGATTGGTGTAAAAGTGTAATTTCTTGTATGTGCGTGATTATGAACTATTATATATGCATTTGGTTGCTAGAATAGTTATTATTGAATGATTATGAGTGTTTGTAATGGTAAATTTTTATAGACATGGCTATTATATTTAAATTGATCATCTTATGTTATGTATATTAACTAACTATTGGAATGTATAGGTGGTAAGAAGTTCATACAAACACACCCTTACGCTTGATTAATGTTCATATAAATAGATTGAAATCACCTAGAGGGGGGTGAATAGGTGATGGCTATATGAAATATGGCAATAATGCGGAATTAAAATTCTACTTAACAATTAGCTCAATTAAAAAGACTTGCAATGTAAAAGACAATAAATAGTGCAAGAATTAAAGAGAGTTAGAGTTTATAGAAAATTGAGCAAACGCAAACACGAGGATATGTTTTCGAGGTTCGAGCCACGCTCTACGTCCTCGCCTTCACACTTGAAGGATTTCCACTATTGTTGATCCCACTGGATCTCCAATACAAGGACACACTTGTCCTATCTCTCGTGATGCCGCAACACCACCTGGAGCACACTAGCTCGCTTGAGGCCGATGCCTCTACAACTTCGCTCAAGAAGAAAGATGATCACACTTGATCACAAAATCGCTCACTTAGCACAATCCTATAACCAATATGTAGAAGTAGAACTTGGCATTGTGAAGTGCAAAAGTCTAGAGTGAAGTAGAGGAAATAGCTTCAAGTGGGTGTTTAGAAACTTTGGCTTTGAAAATCTTTTCTAAAGGCTTTTGAAAACTTTGTAAGTATTGAATGTAAATCTTGTCAAAATCTTGTATCTTATCATGTTGAAATGACCCACTATTTATAGGGGATGAAAAACAGGGTAAGACAGCTAGAGAAATTTGTTGGGGTGAAATAGAGCTGTTAGAGTCTGTCAGAATTTCTGACAACAAGCGGTCGACTGGGTCGGTCGACCGTCAACGGTCATATTTTTGACCGTTAGGGTACATCGGTCGACCGTCCCGGTCGACCCAAACAAACAGAGAGCACTGTCAAGTTCCCGGTCGATCCGAGCGGTCGGCCGACGTGCACACATGCACAGTTGTGCACGTCGGTCGACCCGAGCAGTCGACCGGCCTCTGTCAGATCTGTTAAAACAGATTCTGCAGAAACCAGGAAAAGGAATTTGGTTTTGGTCTTATGGTTTAAGGATATTATAAATGAGGTGCTAGACCTAATAAATCTAAGAGTATGATCATAGATCAATACTCAAACATGTTCTATCTTTTTGATAAAAATCCTTTTTAATAAAAACTTGTTTTTCCAACAATCGTTTTTCAAAACTTGGTATTTCTAAAACTAATTTTTCAAAACATGATTTTTCTCAAACTATGTTGAAAATACTGAAATGAAAATTCTTTTGAAGCCTTGAAGCAAACTAAGTGTGTGTGAGTGACAATCCCAAATAATCTACTTCTAACATCTAGGTTTTGACAAAATGTCTAAAAAGAAAAGTAAAATACAAATCTTGGTCTTTTCTTCAAAGTCTTGATCCCGAAGCTTTCTACCGTGCTTGGCTTGGGAATGCAAATCTTTAGCGGCACCCAAACTTGTGAGTCTTGATCGTGGAGCCGTCAAATCAACTTGTTCTATAACCTGAAATCCTTTAAACAAAATTGTTAAATACATAACTAAATATGGTTTGTTATCATCAAAATATCCAACAAGATATCGGGCTAATGGCCTTTGGGCCAACAATCTCCCCCTTTTTGATGATGACAAAACATATATAGTTTTTACAAATATTTTGGGTAGAGACTTCAAGAGAAGCTCCCCCTCAACACATGCATATACAAAAATACATAAAAGGTACTCAGGCATAGATAAGTGACACAAATAATAAAGCAATCATATACAAGTCCATGCCAGAAATAACTCATGCCATAAAGGATAACACATGTTCATACATAGATAAAAGAAAACACATGTTCACAACACAAACATCAAATATCAAGTACATGTCCACAATACTAAAAATAACAAAAGATGTCCAACACAAAGATACAAAATACAAACACACAAAATATAAGCCCAGAAATAAAATGTCTCTCCAGAATGTCTCTCCCATCAATAACTCTCCCCCTTTTTGACATCATCAAATAAGGGGAAGTCACTCAACACCATCATCGTCCTCCTCATCATCGTCGTCGAATCCTGACTCTCCAGAAGAAGACTCCTCAGCATCTCCTTCAGCCATCTTCTCATCACCATCATCCTCACCAGAAGAAGAAGAACCTGCCTCCTCTGGATCAATGCCGGCAACACCTGGCTGAGGTGGTGAAACATCAGAAGGAGCCCTGGCAGGAAATGGAGGGCCAGAGGATGGAAGTGGTCGGGCAAAAGATGTGGGATCAGGACCAAGCATGTTGAGCTTCACAAAGAGTGCCTCAAATTGCGAGTCCATGAATCTCATGGAGTCAGCAAAGTAAGACATATCATTGCGAATGCCCTGAAAGCGCGAGTCCATCTCCGCGCGAAAAGCTGCATCTCGCTGCTCGATCCAAGACTGGTGCTCCTGGATCTGAGAGCGAATCTCAGAAGAGATGAAAGTCTGGAAATCAGGAGACATGGAAAGCCCGGGAGCAGAGGAAGTCCCTGGGGCAGAAGAGGACCCTGGGGCAGATGATGACCCTGGAGCAAGAACAGGAGGAGGCTGTTCATGAGCGACACGACGCATCTGAGCCTGCATCCTCTTAAGAAGGGTGCTATCCAGGTTCACAGAGGGTTCAGAAGGAGACTCAGAGGAAAGATCAAATCCTAGTTGTGTAAGAAGATGAGTGATGAGCATCCCATAAGGCAAGTGCCTACCGGGCATGCGGATTTGATCAGACGCCATGTGAGAAGCTATGAAATGGGGAAAGTTAATCTTAATGCCTTTGAGAAGGCAATAGACTATCAGTGGAACTGGACCCCTAGCATTGCTATACTCCCCTGACTTGGGTAAAAGATTATAGAAGACAAATTTGGCTAAGACTTGGGCGGTGAACGTGAACTTGTTCACCTCCTCATTCCCAACCAAACCGGGGTTGTCATCCCTGTGAATCAAGGTGGACGCGGTGAGCGCAGACTCACCGGCCGGATACTCAAAATCTTGAAGATCAAAAGTGTAAACATCAACTCCTCCAGAGGAGAGATGCAGTAAATCAGCAAATTGGTCTAGGGGATATCAATGTCTCTCCCTAGCACTCTAGACTTAACACGGTTTCCCTCGAAAGCATAATTTGAATAGAAGTAATGCACTAGGGAGGTGTAAACTGGTTCCCTAATGGCCATAAACTTATCCAATGAATTTTTTCTCAAAATGTGAGGGATGTTAAGATGTTCAAAATCTTGGAGAATAACACATCTCCCTGAAATGACTGATTTTTGAAAGTAGGATATATCTATTTTCAGCAAGATCATTGATAAAAGGACGTTTTGGCCTAGTGGAAGATGAAGAGGGACAACAGATTTCCCTTTTTCGGATCTAGACCTCTTAGACATGTTGAATTTTTAGTGAAAATGAGGGATCTAGGTTAAAAATAATTAGGCTTGATCTACAAAACTAAGGAAATAAGGATCTTGACAATAGATTGAAGAACACTAGACTAGAGATCAAGATACACAAGAAAAATCAGATTTTTACCTGAAAAGGAGATCAAGAACCCTAGATCTGAAATTCCTTGAAATTGGACGGAGAACAGCCCTGGAGATGAAGATCCAACGCAAAATAGAGAGAATAAAACTCGGATTATGAGTGGATTTGAGTGGGGTGAGGAAAAAAAAAATTTTGAGAGAGAGGAGAAAGAGGTTCGGCTGAGAAAAGTGAGAGAGAGAGAGAGAGAAACGGGCTTTAAATAAATGGGTTTAGGGCAGAATCTCGACGCACGCAACGGTCGACCGGTCCGGTCGACCCAAAAATCCCGAGAGCTCTGACAGACAGAGCGGTCGACCGTACGGGTCGGCCGAATTTTCCCGAGAGCTCTGACAGATCACGCGGTCGACCGTACGGGTCGGCCGGCAACAGAAAAGAATAAAAAACCATTCTTTCAGGCAAGGGCGGTCGACCGGGACTCAGAGCCGGTCAGCCGGCTTTGCCCAAAATCTGTCAATAGCAAGGAGACAAAAAAAAAAATTTTAAATGAAATTTTTAACAAATAACAAGCAGTATATATTTTTAACATGCAAAATTTTAACAACATGTTTTAAATCTTCATAGGTTATAATATCAACAAAATTTACACAAGGTATTTTAATTTTTATTTTCATATAAAACAAAGGTTTTAGAGATGTTGAAGCCGAATACCCGGTGAAGGTTTCTGAACTTCATCCTCGAGATTCCTCTAAATATGAGTTGAGGTGCGCAATTGCCATCTCTATGTATTTGTTTTGTTTTAAACATGAATTTTACAATATTTATTTTTAGTTTTGACAAAAGGTGTATATAGATATATGATCAAAACTAGACATGTGGACATTCAAAATATGTGACATAAAAAATAAGATATCAAAAATTAGAACAAGGCATATACACAAGCATGATGGAAATGTGAGTTTACACAAACACATATCAATGTAGCACAAAAAGTAAACTAACAATCCTATGCATATGTATATATAAACAAAATAAAGCTTTTAAATGGAGAGGTTACCAAACCGAGGGCAATCTCCAAAATAGGTGCCTCTACGATAGCGATGCAAGCGACGATGTGTTCGTTAGGCATTGTTGCATCCACCACCCGGGCACCGTCTCCCCCTAAGTCTTGGAGGAAGAAGACCCACCTGTATCAACTAAATTGGGTGTGTCTTTTGGTACCAAATCTTTTGGGTCCTTTGGGGTTATTCTCTTATCGAACCCAAACATGTTTATTAGACATGTTTAATTTAGCATAACAAAATTTTCTAAATGGCCTTTGCGGCCACAATGAGTGCAAACATAAATTCTACCACTACCATACATGTATGCATGCTTATGTGTGTGTGCATGTTTCCGTGCATGTTGATGGTGAGTGTGTTTCCCTTGGGTTATTCTTTGGGAACCTAGAAGCAAATTTATTTAAATCAAAAGCACACTTCTTTAAAGTATTATCTAAAGTTTCAACACGTTTTTGAATTTCCAAATATTCATTTTTGTTGAGAGATGAAATGGGGGTTTTCCCTTTACAAGATATTTTATATTTTTCAAAATCAATTTTCATTTTCTCAAAAGCATTTGATAAATCATTTTTCTCTTTAGAACAAGATCAAATTTATTTTTCAAGGAATCATTTTCCTTTTTCAATTTCCTATTTTGAGATTGAGAAATCTCATACCTATGTTGCAATTCTTCGAAAAATTGAGCAAGTTCATCCATGGTTAGCTCATCATCATCAATAGAGGTATCTAAGCATACCTTGGTTGTATCCTCACCTTGTGCCATGAAGCACATATTGGCGGTGTCGATCTCCTCTTCAGAATCCGACTCCGTATCATCCCAAGTGGCCACCATTGCTTTCTTCTTCTTTGGCCCATTCTTAGAGGTTGTGGCTTGGAGAGCGGGACAATCGCGATGAGATGTCCGATCTTCTTGCAATGGAAGCAAGGACCGGGCTCCTCTCTTTTCCTTTCAAATCTTCCTTGAGGTTTCCCTCTTCGGAAGTTGCTTTGCCTCCCCTTCCTATAGAACATCTTGCCCACCTTCCGGATGAGCATGGCAAAATCCTCATCGTAGTCTTCCGATGAGTCTTCCTCGTCATGAATGGTTGGAGTGGCTTTGAAGGCGAGTACTTTCTTCTTTGGCGCCTCCCTTTCTTCTCTTACTTTCATCTCCATCTCATGTGTCATGAGATTTCCGATGAAGCCGGAGAAGTCTATCTCCTCCCTATCGTTGAGCTCCTTGAGGGTGGTTGCCTTTACTTCCCATGCTTTGGGAAGAGCTCTAATGACCTTCCTTATCTTTTGGTCATTGTCGATTGCGTCACCTAAAGAAGATAAGGCATTAGTAATCTTGGTGAACCGCGTGAGCATGTCATCAATGCTCTCATTATCAAACATATAAAAATTCTCATATTGCGAACGTAACAAGTCAATCTTAGATCTTTTGACTTGTGACGTTCCCTCATGAGTCACAATTAAAATGCTCCAAACTTCAAATGCGGATTTGCAATTTATGATGCGAGATAGGTCATCCTCATTTAGAGCTTGGGTCAAGGCATATTGGCTCTAGCATTTGCCTCATAGTCCTTGGAGGTATCCTCGGACCATGAACTCTCATCAGTGAGGGGTTCTATAAATTCTTTTGTAATGGCTCTAGCAACCCTAACTCCTAAAGACTTAAGGAATAGGTTCATCTTGACCTTCCAAATGGGGAAGTTCAAGCCATCAAATTTTGGTGGGGACTTGATGCTAGAAAAATCAAGTGATGCCATGGATAATGAGTATAGTGCACAATAAATGAAGAATGCAACAAATAATATAGCCAAAAACAAGGATCTCCCTAAGGTGGTTAAACCAAAATAGTAGGGTTAGGCTCTGATACCAATTGAAATCACCTAGAGGAGGGGTGAATAGGTGATGGCTATATGAAATATGGCAATAATGCGGAATTAAATTCTACTTAACAATTAGCTCAATTAAAAAGACTTGCAATGTAAAAGACAATAAATAGTGAAAGAATTAAAGAGAGTTAGAGTTTAGAGAAAATTGAGCAAACGCAAACACGAGGATATGTTTTCGAGGTTCGAGCCACGCTCTACGTCCCCGCCTTCACACTTGAAGGATTTCCACTATTGTTGATCCCACTGGATCTCCAATACAAGGACACACTTGTCCTATCTCTCGTGATGCCGCAACACCACCCGGAGCACACTAGCTCGCTTGAGGCCGATGCCTCTACAACTTCGCTCAAGAAGAAAGATGATCACACTTGATCACAAAATCGCTCACTTAGCACAATCCTATAACCAATATGTAGAAGTAGAACTTGGGATTGTGAAGTGCAAAAGTCTAGAGTGAAGTAGAGGAAATAGCTTCAAGTGGGTGTTTAGAAACTTTGGCTTTGAAAATCTTTTCTAAAGGCTTTTGAAAACTTTGTAAGTATTGAATGTAAATCTTGTCAAAATCTTGTATCTTATCATGTTGAAATGACCCACTATTTATAGGGGATGAAAAATAGGTAAGACAGCTAGAGAAATTCGCTGGGGTGAGATCCCAACAAAATCTCTCAGAAAATAGAGCTGTTGGAGTCTGTCAGAATTTCTGACAACAAGCGGTCGACCGGGTCGGTCGACCGTCAACGGTCATATTTCTGACCGTTGGGGTACATCGGTCGACCGCCCCGGTCGACCCAAACAAACAGAGAGCACTGTCAAGTTCCCGGTCGACCCGAGCGGTCGGCCGACGTGCACACATGCACAGTTGTGCACGTCGGTCGACCCGAGCGGTCGACCGGCCTCTATCAGATCTGTTAAAACAGATTCTGCAGAAACCAGGAAAAGGAATTTGGTTTTGGTCTTATGGTTTAAGGATATTATAAATGAGGTGCTAGACCTAATAAATCTAAGAGTATGATCATAGATCAATACTCAAACATGTTCTATCTTTTTGATAAAAATCCTTTTTAATAAAAACTTGTTTTTCCAACAATCGTTTTTCAAAACTTGGTATTTCTAAAACTAATTTTTCAAAACATGATTTTTCTCAAACTATGTTGAAAATACTGAAATGAAAATTCTTTTGAAGCCTTGAAGCAAACTAAGTGTGTGTGAGTGACAATCCCAAATAATCTACTTCTAACATCTAGGTTTTGACAAAATGTCTAAAAAAGAAAGTAAAATACAAATCTTGGTCTTTTCTTCAAAGTCTTGATCCCGAAGCTTTCTACCGTGCTTGGCTTGGGATGCAAATCTTTAGCGGCACCCAAACTTGTGAGTCTTGATCGTGGAGCCGTCAAATCAACTTGTTCTATAACCTGAAATCCTTTTAAACAAAATTGTTAAATACATAACTAAATATGGTTTGTTATCATCAAAATATCCAACAAGATATCGGGCTAATGGCCTTTGGGCCAACATAGATACGCGTATGTGTATGTATACATGATTATGGGGTATGTACATAAGTGAAGAGAATTCCAAACACTTAAATAGATATGTGTATGTGTGTATACATGATTATGACTCTACATTGTCGAACTTATAATAACTATGTGAAGTATCAAAGACCATGCACACTCATTCTAAATATGACTAATGTAGACACAAAAGTGTGTGTAGCATGATTCATGTATATCCACTTTCATTTCATATAATTGGTATTCATATGCATGCTAATGTAGTAAAGAATAACTATACATGCACTCCTATGACATGATTTCATACATAATTATAATAACTTGACATTGAGTTCAAAAGTGATGATAAATAGTTGAACATAAAGTTTAGTTTCATGTATAATACTTTCATGTATAAATTATGACTTTTACCATATCAAATGAAATAAGAAACAAGCAAATTGAACTATGATGGGAACTATATGTTGTATGTTATGTGTACAAGCATAATACACATAAATGTCTGGATAATATTATGTTGCACTTTATGATATAAAAGTGATTGTATAGTGGAGGAAGGAACTAGTTTGAACCGGAGGTGACCGAAAGAAAGTATATTACGTTGAATAATGTATTGGAGGAAGGGACCGGGTTGAACTGAAGATGACCGAAGGGGAGTATATTATTTTGGAATAACGATATCGAAGGAAGGGACCGGGTTTAACCGAGGTGACCGAAGGGGAGTTTAACTGTCATGTTTTAAAAAGTGTTTTAATGATAAAACTGAAAGTCGTTTTATTCTTTATATGGCTAATATGAAATTTGCATGCTAATACAATAGTATATAAATAATTATTATGCATATACATATATTGTTTTACTCACTGAGCTGTTGAGCTCACCTTATTATATTAATCATCTTCAGGTATGGATAAAGGTAAAAGAACTGCCTAAAGCCAATATACAGGATAGGTGGCAACTGAAGATCAGTTTTACTTTTGGCATATTTCTCCTTGTGTGTATATTGCTTAAGAAATCTTATGTATAATTTTTTTGATAATGTATGCTATAAACTTTTGTAACGCATTGTAACGTATGAAATGCTTGTGATAATGAGTACTTGACTTTGAATCGTGTTCATGAGATTGTGGTTATAGATATAATGAGATAAAATATGTAGATTTATGGATTGCCATACTTGGTTTGGTTGAAATAAATATTGAAAACTTGACATGGGTGAAATCATGCCGAGATGTTATATATATTGCGTGGAATGTTGTGGACTTATAAGTAGACCGATCCTAGCCGAAATTGAAGTATTGTATTGTGACGGGCTCCACAGTTAGAGGAAATGCTGTCGAAATATTGGGGATCTCAGTATTATATTGAGGATAAACAGTGACAATTACGATAATGGAAAAATTAAGACTGAAACCGTTTCATCAAAGGTATGAATGCCATTTTTAGACCTAACAAATGCATTATCATTGATTGTGAAGAAATTTTTTTTATTTGAAGCACTTAGAAATGAAAATGTTTATACCATTGATATTATTGATTTAACTAACTAAAGTGTTAAATGTTTAGCTGCATAGAAGATGATTCTTGGTTATGGTATAAAAGACTTGGACATGCTAATTTTGATCTTATATCAAAATTGTCCAACAAAGAACTTGGATGAGGATTTCCCACATTGAAGAAGCCCAAGGAGGTAACTTTTGATGAATATGAAAAGAACAAGCAAGTTAAAAGTTTTTTTAGTCAATAAATGAGGTATCAACTTCTAAACCCTTACAACTTTTACATATGGAGCAGGAGTTCCGCGGTCAAATCCTCGAGAGCCCGACTAGCTTCATAGGGGCCCACTGTGCCTTTTGCGCCCTGGGGGATCAAACACTACCCACCCACATGACTAATTTCAGCGCGACTCTGATACCACTTGTAAAGACTTGAGGCACAAATTCAAAAGACTAGCTTTCTAGATGGAGTTGCCTAAATTCTTATATCTCCAAGATCATCCCCATGTTTAACTGATGTGAGACTATTTGTTCGTACAATCCTAACATTTCTATGAACAAAGTGGGAGTGAGATCCTAACCTTTTATCGAATATCAAACATATACAAGATTATAATAAATGCATGAAAGAAAACACAAAAGATCTAATCATGTACGAATTTTTGACTAAACCCAGTTTACATTCATAGAAACAACATTAAAATAGATATTACGATAATCTTGGTGTACCAAAATAATCATACCACCAAACCCCCTTCTCTTGCACAAAGATAACATTGAGCGACCTCACAATGTATGAAGTCATATATTGATTGAGAAAACTTTCAATTTGATGACAACTCTCACCCATTGATATGTAGCATATTTCTCATCTTCAAAAGAGATTTTCTTACTTTTTTTTTTATTTTTTAAAACTATCAGCAGGTTAGCCCATTAATAAGACTTCTCTCTCACAAATAAGACGTTTCAGTTTCAATCTCCACAGTTGTCAAATGGTATAGAATTTAACTTGAATAATCAAGATGGAGGGTGACCTCTGTTCTGTTTCTAAAAGAAAAAGAAAAAGAAAAGAAAAGATTTTTGCGACTTTCTCTGCCAACCTAGTTAGTCTTTAAGTCATTAAATCATGCACACCATTAATCAAAAGATCTAACTGGACTTAGACTTTGGTTCCACATGACCCCACCACAACCTGTGGGATCTGATACTCATCACATCTGACACCAGTGAGAATGAAGTCAATGGACTCCTCCACCACACCAGTGGGATCTATATACTCATCGCATTTGATACTTGAACAGTGAGCATAAACTGAATGACCGCACACAAAACTGTGGGATCTAATGCTTGAGTGACAACGTGAGAGTTACAATTAAGACATTTTGTCTGATGTTAGCAACTCTTAACCAAAACCAGCCACAATGAGAGATGAATTTCTAACCAATTTCCAATTCAAAATTGATAACTCCTGCCGTTCTAACTCCTTTTTTTGGCCGCTATCAAAACTCTAAGTTGTGATAAATACTTGAAAATTATACTTGTACAAAAAGAATTCTAAAATAACTGATTTTTCATGTTCAAGTGAGTCAAGAGAATAATATATGCACCAGACCTCCTATTACACACTGGTTGTCCATTTATAAACTAAGAAACATAGTCTGCATTTTGTCATTCTTTTTTTTATATTTTAGCTTCATCCATTGAGGGCCTTTTCTCAAAAAAGAAAAGTAAAACCTTATGTTGCATCAATATGTTTTTCAAATTCTGATATAAATGCACATCTACTAGAATTTAATTAAAAAATAATAATAAAAACGGATATACTGGATTTTTATAAAAACTGGCCTCTAATTCAAGTTTCTAAACTCTAATTGCATGTTGAGAATAGCTCTGAGAGAAGAGAGAATGGAAAAAAGAATCGTTCCTTTTCGAATCCTTTGTACCAACTTACAAGGAGAACCACATCTTTGTTTCCCACTATCTCGAATAATTTACAATTGATTTCTATGAACATTTTTTTTCTTGATAGGAGCTCTCCACGATCACTGGTTGTTATCATTCGATTCCAATTTTTTTGACGAGTTAATCATGCTAATTATTTATTCTTGGACAAAATCATTTCTCATCAGTAA
>JAVJIF010005037.1:55000-114190 GCA_038442645.1 Agave tequilana | reverse complement strand
TCAAGCACCAGCAAGGTTCTTTGGGGCAGCTAGGTCACAAGAGTTTCACGTTTTATTTAAAATCTTTGCCATAGAAGTTAATTATTTGTTTTTGGACAAGGACTAGTATTGGATAACCCTTTGAGGCCGAACATGTAAACAATAATTCAGAAGCATGTGTTTTCGTTCTTCTCAAACTTTTGTTATTTCCCATGACCTTTATCAGTTACAAGTTTCAAAATAGATTAAGCTTCCAGGACTTCAGTTAGATGGTTTTTTTTTTTTTCATGACATGAATAATATTTTTGTTCGTGAATTATTATAGCAAAAACTTCTATGCTGACACTGAGTAATTTGGAAGTCCAAGAATTCTGAAAAGCTATTATGTTAGTTAATGTGTGGATATAATTTCACATTACAAAGGGAGTCAAAATTTATCAGCCTAAAATCAGATAATTTCAGATAAATGTTTTTTTTTAGTTGTCTTAATACTTACCCGTAATATTATCCGGTTCAAAGGAGGGGTGATGCCACTCGGCCAAAAGCACTAGGCATAAGTGTTAGTGTGTGTAGCTTTTTTTGCTAGTTAAGAGGCGCATGAAGGCACTCAATGTCACGTGCGCGTGAGGACTCGAATTGATGACCTGTGTGAGCAGACTCTTAATGTTAATTTGCAGCTATTACTAAAGGTGCATTGACAGGGGCTTATTTTTGGGCATACATCTGGGCCTTCAATCATACATGAGACCCATTAAAATAGGTAAGTTGAGGCTAACATATGAGGCCCATCTACGATCGAGGTTAATTCAGATAATTTCCTTTTAATGCTTGAAATAACCCAAATTACCTTTAGGTGGTTAATAGAGAAATGCTTGTGTTGAAAACTTACAACTTGGCCCCTAAACTAATTTGAAAGCCAACGCACAACTGAGCAAATTTTACCTGAAATAATGCTCATTTTAAGTATGTGTACTCATAGATTTTCCATAAGTTAAGCAAAGTAAATCAATTAGCTGAAAAAACGTAAGTTCTTATAATTAGCAATATTTTAGTTATATGAACAAATTGATTTTTATTATGTATATAATAAGTTTTATGAAAATTACACATTTTCCTTTGCATTTTGAACAATTTCACATGTGGCATTGTTACCATGAAGTTATGCTTTGCATCATCTCAAAATGGAAAAGAATTAGTAGTGAATTTTAAACAGAAGCTAAAGTATATTCAAGTGTTTTCTAACAGTTTGTAAAATAAAACTAGTTTATTTTATTTTATCTTTTGATATTATTAATTTAGAAAGAATGTCCTTTTAAGTTTCTTATTTAAATCATATTTAAACTAGTAACGCCATTACATATTTTCTGAAATAGTATTGATATGGATAAATTGAGGAGACTTTTATCATCTATGTTGCAAACTGAAACGAATAATTTTGTATCATTGAGAAAAGAAGATAGAAAAGTAATTAAAAATAAAATTTCAAACACTTTAAACGCTAGAAGGAGGGCTTGAACCTCCGACCTTGTGGTTAACAGCCACACGCTCTAGCCAACTGAGCTATTCCAGCAGACGACCGTTTTTATTTCGACAATCATATATATATATAAATATATACTTCATCTGTGCAATGTTGTCTCCATGATTGGAAAGGATTCAAAGGAACCATGGGGCAAGTCGAACAAGTGTTTTAAGACCTGACTCGATCTTACAAATACTTGTAATTGTATTCTATAAAATGTTTAAGCAGAAAATAACTCAGTTATACTCATTAGTAATCAATAAGATCAAACAAGGACTGCCATTCCTCTTACTGAGAGAACTGGCCTTAATTGGCAGGCCTCAAGGAAGACAAACATACGACCTAACATTCCCAAATCACCGTTTTAGAAAGATTGTAGACATGCGACTTACTGAAGTTGATTTTCAAACCTGCAAGAAGTTCAGAACAGTGTAACGTTTTGGAATGGAGTAAATATCAGAGGTCACCTGGCAAAAATGAGCAAAGACCCATTTGCATAATGGAGGCTCAAGGACACGGCCTCTATACTTTGTCATTCTGTCATCTATCCTGGTGATTAATTGACAATATTGAGTAGATGGAAAGGACATTGCAGGCATCCGTTTTGTTTCGACAAGACAGAAAAATGAACTGCTAAACAAGGCTGCAAACTGGGGCTTAAATGAAAACTTGGAAGCTTAAACAGCTTGCGCAAGGAGAGAACAACACAAAGCTATTACTAGAATTGGGAAGCCCATTTGCTAAGTTTTTGCAATAAACCTCAGTGAGATGGTTACATGTCAATCACGCAATAAAAAACGAAGAGATCCTTACTAATCCCATAATCATTATACAATTTGAACTTAATAAACTAATCGGAGGTTAGTGGAGGTTTCTTCAGTAAATCAAGGTTAAAATGAGTATACATGAACAGCACGTGATCTTCATACAAACAATAGCATCTTATTCATGTTAGAGAGCATATATAACCAGGTAACTTGACTACATTATGTTGGAACAATATGAGAAATGCAGAGTAGAGAAAAGTGGACTTTCTTTTAATCTTTTTACGAGATCGGAGTGTTCCTGAATTGCGGAGTGACTCCGAGAAGGCGACTCCAAGATTGGAGTATTCCGAGTAGTAGAGTTATTATGCGTCCTTGAACACTGTGCTTGAAAAAATATTTGGCTTACTCCGATGTAAGGATCCCAAAGTCAAATTGCCCCTCAGGAATAGCAGTTGAAAAACTCTGATGTGCACCAACAAGATTTTTCGGTGATCTCCTTGATCTAAACATGCAAATAGCCTTCTCGGTCTAATGTAGGACATGACTTTACTTACGACTGAACACACTCTTTAAATTAGGTGTTCTTCTTCTTGTTTTGTTATCTCTCAAATGAACTATAAGGGAGCCTGTTTATAGGACTCCACCAGTAACTCAAGGGTCATCATCTTTTAATGAAGGTAACTCAAGGGCCTTATCTAGATTCAATGAATTTAACTAAAGAGTCACCAACTTATAATGATAGAAACTCAGAGGGTTATGTTTAGATCATGAGTATGTTTCAAGGGTCATTAGCCTCTTTAATAAGAGAAGCCTAAGGGTTATCAATCACTAAATGAGGGAAGCCCAAAAGTTACCAACACATAATGAGAAATTTGAAGAGTCTTGCGTTCAGATTCATTATAAGAATTCCAAAGGTCTTGGTTCATTACCCATATCTAACTGATGTCCAACTAGTTTGTACTTATGTGGAGAATTATTAGCTAAAACTATTTTAGTATGGCAAAAATTAAATGTTACTAATATATGTAAATGAAATATATATAGTTTGAAAACTATTTTATATTTTAAAAAATAAATTTTGCACAAAATATCTAACAATCCCTCACAAGTTTACAAACTATCAAGAAAGTTATAATCATTGTGCATAAGGTAGATGCCACTCGGACTTAAATCCCTCTTTAGACCAACTGAATAGAAGATAAGTACATGGTGAATTAATCTTGAGTCAACACTTTTTCTTACAATCAGCGATCACTTGAGATTAAAACTTAACTATGATAGTTATCACTTTGAATCACAAGCTTGCCTGAGTGTTTGCACATTTATGGCTCTGTGCATGTACTGATTTCTACGAGAGCTATAGGTACCTTTGACATTCCCATGGGAGATGGCCAAATATCCACACAAGTATAAGTGAGTCCTTTAGGTGTGTTTCTTACTCAACACCCTGCATCTGAAATGCTTTGGGCTCATTAAGGCTTAGAACTATCCTTTCACATGATAGGAAATTATACATGCAAGTCTTAAATTTTGAACCATTATATCTTATTATTAGTAGTGTGAACTTTGAACTAATAATTTGATTAAATAGTAAATGTACATAAGACTTACAATGACTTGAGACCCATTTCAGCAAAAGTTCTTTCAAACTAATTCATTTTTCAAGCTTTTAGTTAGAGGATCTGCAACATTCGCTGAAGATCGGACGTCAATCACCGAGATGACTCCATGACAGATAAGCTCATTCAAATAGCCGTGCTTCAGATGAATGGGTCATTTCTTTTCGTTGAATAACGAGTTTGTTACCACAACACTCGTTGCTTGATTATCACAATAAATAGAAATTGCACCTTGCAATTCTTTCAATGAAAAGTCTCGGAGAAAGCAACTGAGCAACTCTGCCTCATCTCCTGCAACAATTAATGCAAAAATCTCAGACTCCATCGATGATTGTGCAATTAGAGTTTGCTTCTTAGACTTTCATGAAATAGCAGCTCCAACCATGGTAAAGACAAAGCCTCCAGCGGATCTGCACTCATCCGTTTTCGAGCATCAGCTTGCATCTGAGAAGCCCTCGATCACAGCTGGGTATCCTTGTGTAGAGCAGGCTTAGATTCAAAGTTCCCTTCAAGTACCTCGTTAATCTCTGAACAACATCCCAATGAGACTTTTCAGGATTGCGTGTAAATCTGCGAAGCATTCCAACAGAGAATGTTATGTCTGACCTTGTACCTAATTGCATACATAAGACTACCAATAATCTTTGAGTACTTAACTGTCTTATCGGCCTTTCAGTGCTGGGTCGAAGCTTCTTGTTGTAATCATATGGCACAGATAACTTTGGCAGGTCGAAGTAGCCATACTTCTTCAGCATGTTCTTTATGTAATGGTATTGTGATAATCTAATTCCATCTTTTGTAACAGGATTTTGATTCCGAGAATCACATCCACAATCCCAAGGTCCTTCATTAGAAAATTTTTAGCAGATTTCACTATCTGCAAGTCGGTCCCGATGATGAGTATGTCATCTACATAAAGGCAGATCATTGCTATCTTTCTTTGAGCAATTTTGATGTATAGGCACTTGCCAGATTCACTGACTCGATACTCATTACTACGAACAATCCTGTCAAATTTCTCATGCCAAAATTTTGGAGCCTACTTAAGACCATATAAAGACTTTGTTAGCTTGCAAATCTTGTCTATAGGAGCATCAAGTTCTTCTGGCCTTTCTATGTAAATTTTTCAATGAGATCTCCCTTTAGAAAGCTTACTTCACGTCCATCTGCTGAATGATGAACTTCTTGATGGTCGCCGATGCAATCAACACTTTGATGGTAGTAATTCTGTAAATTGCATAAATTTCGAAGAAGTTAATACCTTCTTTCTGAGAGAAGTCTTTTGCTACCAGTCTTGCCTTGGCTTTTCTATGGTACCATCAGGTCACAGCTTTCTTTTTGAAGATCCACTTGCAACTGGTAGGTTTTTGCACCATCTGGCACATCCACTAATTCCCAGGAGTGATTTTGGATCAAAGAGTTCATTTAATCATTTATGACTTCCTTCTATAGAATAGTATCTTTTGACTGCGTTGCTTCTTTAAAAGTTAGTAGATCTCCTTCTACGTTGTAGGTGATGAAGTCATCTCCAAAGTCCTTCTGCTTTCTAATGTGTTTGGAAGATGGCCCTATACCTTCTAGAGTTTCTTTTTCAGCATCAATACCTTCTTCTTCTAGAGAGATTGGCTCATCTGGTGGAATAGACTTTTCAACATTTTTAGGTACATTTTTGAATGATAAACCTTATCCTTAAGGAACTTATCCTCAAAGAACTCCGCGTCTCGAGCTTTGATGATGGAGTTGGTGCCAAGATCCAGAGATCTGCATGCATCACTATCTTTAGTAAAACAAAGAAACATACATCTGTTGGCCTTAAGACCAAGCTTTGGCCTCTTGATATCTGGTATTCGGATGTAGGCAAGACACCCCCTCACTTTGAGATTGTCCAAGGATGCTTGATATCCCAATGATTGCTGATGTGGAGTAATATCAGATTTGGAGTAAGGTATTCGATTCAGGATCCAGTTAGCCATCAACAATGCCTCTCCCCAGTAGAAGGTAGGTGAACCAGATGTAATCAACATCGATTACACCATCTCAGTGAGTGCGCGATTCTTCCTTTCTGCAATTTCATTAGATTGCGGGGAGTAAGGAGCAGTCGTCTCTGCAATGATGCTATGCTCCTTGAGATATGCTTCAGCTTCTTTCGACCGGTACTCGCCACCTCTATCGCTTCTAAACTTCTTTATTGGACGCCCAAGTTGCTTCTCCACTCGAGCCCAGAACTCGATGAATTTGCTAAAGGATTCATCTTTTGACTTCAACAAGTACACATAGCAGAAGCGAGAGTGGTCGTCGATGAAGTATTTCATTCCACCTCTAGTCACAAAGGTTTTGAAGTCACAGGTGTCCGAATGAATCAGGACCAACAGATTTGTACTCCTTATAACAGATGGAAGGGCTTCCTAGTGATCTGGCTTGTATTTAGACTTCACATTTTTCAGGCTTATTACCCCCACAGTTTTGAAGTAAGCCTAATTTCTTCATATTTAATATTTTCCTGTAGTTTACATTTATGCCATTGAGTAGAGTAGTACTCAGAAGTAGAGATTTCATTAATAACTTAAGTGGGTATTGTAATATTTATCTTGTACATGCCATCAGCGTGGTAAGCATTGCCAAAGTACATCTTCTTGTAAGATAATACAATTTTTTCGTCTTGAAAATCTAGCCTCATTCCGCGTCACACAACAGATTCTTAAAGACTAGATTCTTGGAAATTGATGGGACATGTTTTACACTCTTCAACGTGAGAATCTTCCATAAAGTAAGGGTCAACACCACGGTAGAACGATTAGCCATTGACACGTTCTCCTTTACAGCAACATAGATAGAGAATAAATCGTTGTTGAAGCACACATGACATATAGCACCTGTATGTAACCACAATCGGAGTTGTTGAAGGGAACAGTCACCTGGAAGAGCATAGCAATAAAGTTGTCGTCCTAATTGACATGGTGGGCCTCCTCTTTTTCTTCCTTCTTTGGTGCTTTACAGGTCTTAGCAAGGTGGCCTTACTTGCTGCAATTGAAACACCTGCCAGTCTTCTTGAGCTCTTTCTTCTGCACGTTCAGCCTTTTTGGATTCTAGTTCTTCTAGAGCAATCCAGATATCTCTTGCAGAGGGCTTGTTGGAGTAAATATTTGCAAGGCAGTTGAGGAGATAGCTCTTGCAGAAGTGATCATCTCGTTCCTATAATGTTTCAGTCTCTGAATCCTCTTTAAAGTTGGGTTTCTCTTCTGAAAATGACATAGTAAATCTTTAGGAGTTGCATCCAAAAATTACTTTACGACGCTAATTATTGAAGTTTGATCCATCAAAATTCTCCAGCTTCGGGTAATCCACTCCAATAGTCTTAGCATGGTCCATAGCAAAGCCAAGTATTGCTTTAAGATTGTTAGAATAATATGAGAAATACAGATTAGAGAGAAGTGAACTTTCCTTTAATCTTTTCACGAGATCAGAGTGTTCCTGAATTGCGGAGTGACTCCGAGAAGGCAACTCCGAGGTTGGAGTGTTCCCGATTAGTAGAGCTGATGTGCATCTTTGAACGCTGTGTTTGAAGCAATATTTGGTTTACTACGGTGAAGAATCCGAAAGCCAAATTGCCAGAACAACAGTTGAAGAAATTGGTGGTGTGCGCTAACCAGATTCTTCAGTGATTTCTTTGATCTGAACAGGCAAGTGACCTTGATCTAATGCATGACGGGGCTCTATTTGCAACTGAACACACTCTTGTTTTCCATTATGTTCGCAAAGGGGGAAAACTTACAATAAAAAGGTTTGAGGAGCTAAATTACAAGTATTCTTAAAAAGATTACAAGTAGATCTCCTCAGAGATTCTGGAGAAGTGTGCCGATAGGAGTCTGGTCAGCGCGCGACCACTTTGTCCCTTTGACGATGCGAGCGATGAGATTCCCTTCTCGCCTAGTTCCGGGAATCAGAGAATAGAAGGTTGGTAGAACCCTCTTGCTGCTTCTCAAAAATCGCCTTCAATTAGGAATTCCTTCTCGCCTGGTTCCGGAGATTCTTGAGAGGAAGGACGACATTAGGGTATCAACACCCTGGATAGAGAAAGCAATTCTCTAAAAGGTCTCTGAATTCGAGAACGCACGGTGTGCGTTATGAAGAAGTATCTGCTGTGGAGTCTTCTGCCTCTGGAGCCTCTCTCTTCAGCCGGTCTCCTCTCTTGTGCCCTGGCGGGCTATTTATAGGGAGAGCAAGGGTATAATCGTCCCTTGAAAATATAAAAACAGATTGAATCGAATCTGTTTGAATCTGGAAAGTAGCCTTGCTGCGAGGCTAAGATCAGCTTCTGCGAAGCTAGAATTGGCAGGTCGGTTGATCCTCTTGATTTGTTTTTGATCCTTTCCATATTGTTGGAGGATTTTCCCTGATCTTCTTACTCGTTTTAGAAGAGTCAAGAGATTATGGCAATCAACTGCAAAATTTGATCTCTGATTTGATCTTAATTGGATTTGATCTGATTAGATCCGATCTCATCCGGAGATTTGATTGGTCAAAGGTTGACCATAGCAGACCAGCAGCGGCGATGCCCGCTTTGAACTCATAGCGGAGCTAGAGACATCTTCTGGCGAAGTCCGAAAGAAACCCTTTGGCGGAACTGGAAGTCCTCTGTGGCGAAGTTGCGAGTTAGCTTCCTGGCGAGGCTTCGGATGGCTTCGAGGCGAAGTTAAGTGATATTAGCCTCTCAAGCGAGGCTATCCTTTGGGCTCATGCGATGCTAAGTGCTAGCACCTTAGACCTACTGAGGTCTGTTCAGAAACAATCCGGGTTCACTGTCTGCTTGCTGGATAAGTGGAGTCCAAGTTGCTTCCTTGTCCCTCAGAGATGGGTGAAAATTGGTCTTTAGCTCATCTGTCACTTGTCTTTTGTAAATGTCAACAAGTTTAGACATTATTCAGACCAATAAGAATCTTGTCTTTTTTAAGTGTCAACAAGACCCTCTTCAAAGTTTTCAAAAGTCTGCAATAGTTCAGACTTCGAAATACTTTGAACTGCTTTGATCGGTGGTGTGTGGAGTATGAACGTCGCCATGACGGTTGAGTTCAGCTTCGCTTTAAATCCTGCTTTGGGATGTAGATTCGACGAGGAATCATGTAGACTCGCGTCTGGGTAGCTTCGCAGCTAGATAAGTTCGCTCTGGAACATCTGTCGCTTTCCCGAGGCCAACTGCCGTGGGCCAGTTACGAGGAGGATTACTCCTTTCTTCGTGCTGATCGAGGGAGATATTCTCCGATTTGCACATTTTCAAGGGAGGATATTCCCTTTCTTCAAGGCGCAATAAGTGCCTCTATGAGGGAGACGTTTCTTCCTTTGCACGGTTCTAAGGGAAACTGTCCTTTTCTCAAGGCGCAGTAAATGCCTTAAATGCGCTCGTGCTTCCACGCTTAAGGCGGCAACGGTCAGGCCATGGGGCCCTAAATAGGCTGACCTCCTGAAGAGTTCTGTCTCTTCTCCTCTTCTCTTGGTTGAGAGAGATACTCAGAGTATCTGAATTAGTGGGAATGCCACTCTGGTCATTATCCGGCCAAGGACCGGTAAGTCTTGATCATTCAACGACTTCACCGATTTTAGGGAATTCATCTCCCTTAATTTAGCTTTGACAGCTGCTTCAGGGATTAGCTTCCCTTACTCTTCATCTTGCAATTGGCTGATCTGCAGAGAAGGATTTCATTAAAGCTTTCCAGTGAAGCTATCATTCTGACTTGATCACAGAAAGATCATTGCATGTTAAGTCCGCTGCACAGGCAGAACTTGGGACTTGGTATCTTCAAGGTTGAGCCAGTCTTGCCATATAGGTGAGGTAGGTTAAGACTGTGTCCCCCAGGATCAGTCTGATTTAGCCATATAGGCGAGGCTAGGACTTGCGTTTGCTGAGCTAGATCATCACTGCTGTGCAAGCGAGGCTTATCCTCTGCTTTAACTGAAATTGGATTGCTTCGCCCCAAAGAATCCGACTTAGTGTTTTTGCAGCTTCTCCTGTGTGTAACTGCTAATCTGTTCTGATTTGCATTGCAGTGAGCTATGTTCGCCGATCTTGTGTCTTGATGGAAGAGACCGAAAAGTTGCCTTATGCTTCCCCAGTTGAAGCTTTACTTTTAAGCAGGAGGAACAACTTGGGGCAGCCGATGTGTGTCCCAGAGGCTGTTGGCAGCCTCTTATCCGAGATGATTCGTTTCTGAGTGAGGCTGGTAGCCGCTTATCCGAGATGATCCACTTCGGGAAGGCGGATGTCACACCTGTGAGATCACTGACATCACTGCCAATTCCCATTATAGGTGATCTATCGTGTGGCGGTGATAAGTTCATTGCCAATTTTCATCAAAGGTGATCCAGTTCCTGGTGGCAAAATCTACCATTTTTGTGGAGAATTATGGCCGTGTCCTCGTGGCACAAATGGTTACGGCCTTGGCAGGAGGAAGGCCTTTCGTATCCAGTTGTCTGGAAGCAGATAAAACTACTTGTAGCCTTTTGCTGTAGGCTGTCTAAAAATGACTAACAAACAAGCCATTAAGGAAGCAGAGTCTCAAGCTCTAGACGCGAGGAATCGAGGCCCGCGTCTCAGCATTAAGACGCGTTGGCTCTACACCCGCGTCTCAACGTCCAGACGCGTCGGCCCAAAGCCCGCGTCTCGGCATCAAGGCGCGTCGGCCCGACGCCCGCGCCTCAGCGTCCAGACGTGAAGGCCCGAAGCTCGCGTCTCAGCATTAAGGCGCGTTGGCTCGACGCCCGCGTCTCAACTTCAGGGCGCGTTTGGCTCAACGCCCGCGTCTCAAACTTCAAGGCGCGTTTGGCCCAACGCCCGCGTCTCAGTTGCAACTGCCCTGATTGCGGGGCCAGTCACCGCGCATGTAGCGGGTAGTGGCCCCTCATTCGGGAGCGTTTTCAGGAGGCACCTTCACCCCCTGAGACCCCTATAAATAGCCTTGTTTGCTATGAAGAGGGGATCGGAGCTTTGGAAAGGTCGAGAATTAAGAAGGTCAAGGCATCATCAAGATCGATCGAATCCAGGCAAGAGGATCATCAAGAGGGAAGCACGACTTCAACAACAGACAGAGGGAGGAGACTCTTCAGCGAGCTTACTGAGTACTAGCCGCTCTTCGCCTACCTCCTCTTTGAGAGTTTTGGTAGACGGAGCTGAGTTACTCTTTCTACCGACCGAAGAGAAGACCCCCGACGGTCCAGGACGGTCATCTGGTCAACGGAGAACAAGATTCACTCTCCACCGCCACACGAAGAACCCAGCATTAAACAAAGGGGGGATTCAAGCTTCAACATCCTCCCTCCCTTGTAACTGGAAGGAAAAGTCTTGTTGTAATCTTTTCATCTGATTCAAAGAAATCTTTACAGCAATTCCCTCTTTCTTTTTCCGGCGCATACAAGAGATGGCGACTCCGCTGGGGACTACCTTCGTTACTGACGAGCGCACCGTGGTGCAAGATGACGTTCTCCGTAAGGGGAAAATGGTCGAATCACTCGTCGTCGAGTTCGACCAGGCGAAGTATGAAGAGTTCCTCTCTTCTGGCTCCAAGAGCCCAAAGACCCGCGTCTGCCGCAGGGTCTCAAGTGGACAGCCCCCTGAAGCCCAATCTGAGGCTCTGTCGGGTGCTCCTGCTGCCCACTGTGCCAAGTTTGGTTCACGCGCCGACGCCTCCCAGAAGGCCCGCGTAACCTCAGACACCTCTGCTGCGATCAACCGCGTCGCGCAGAACACACGCGCCAACGCCTCTCTGAAGGCCCGCGTGGTCCCCGGCACATCTACTGGTGCGATCGACCGTGTCGCACAGAACGCCCGCGTCAGCGTCTCTCAGGAGACCCGCGTGGCAAACACCCCTGGTTCTACAAACCAGGAAGTTGTTGGCTTCTCTCTTCCTCCACGGCGCAATCGGAATGCCGAGCGTCGACAGAGAAGACGCGCGCGTCAACACTCAGTCGGAACCGTTGGTTTTCTGACTGGGGTTGGACGCAGCGTACGATCCGATGCCTTGCCCGCACCTCGTCCAGTGCGAGAGATCCGCGTTTGGCGACCCAAACGCGAGACTCCCCAAGTTGAGCCTTCTGAAGACCAACTTGCCAAACGCCAAAGCGAAGCTTCTGCGTCTCGTCAAACGCAGGAAGCACGCGCCCACAGGCGTGGGGCCCAGCAGCCCACTCTCTCCCAAGTCTCTCTGCTCCAACGCAGCAGACAGCAACGCGAAAGTCGCGTCTCATATCAACAGAGACGCCAGACGCGCGTGACGCAGCCGCGACGCGACAGCCGCGTTTCTGAAACCTGTGTCCAGACAGCACAGCGCATGACTTCCTCCCGTCTTCCACGTCGCGAGGCTAGTCTATTTAATCCCTCTCCCACGGATTTGAGGGATTATTTGACAAGGAAAAGGAGTGCCAATCAGGCCACTTCTCCATGCTGCTGTCAACAGCTCATCCAGATGCTCTCTGGATGCCATTGCGAGTCAGGCGTGCACCAGCCGTCTTTAATTAGACAGCTGACCCTGATTCCCCCGTCAGCCAAAAGAAGACGCTCCCACAGGAGGAGAACCTTCTCAGATGTTGAATACCCGGAGCTTACTGCAAACATGACTAGCAGAAGCAAGGGAAAACAACTAATGGTCAACTCAGAGGAATCTGACTCTGAGCCGGAGGGGGTGTATCAACACACTCGCACCCGGACAGGGGCCATTCCCCCAATTGACTATAATGCCTTAGCCCGCGGCATTAGAATGGGTGGTTCTCACTCCGCTATAGTGGAGTCGCAGGCTTCAAACTCTTCCGTCGAGAAGGAGGCTTCCGCCTACATGGCAGACACTCCTGAGGAGACGGCCAGGCGTTTAGAACAGACGCAGAAGCACCAGATGGATATAATCGCCTCTCAACAGAGATCCATTGACTCCCTCAAGCATATGCTTGAGAAATTGCTTGAAGAAAGAGCGAGATCTCCTCCTAGACGACCGAAGGGGAAAGGGAGAAAGGGAGGAAGCCCACCCTCCGAATCTTCTGACGAGACACGACGATCTACCTCGGATGTGTCCAAGCCCTCGTCGCAGGCAAGAAGCGACCAAGACCAGGAGAAGACTCATGCTAAGAGGATGAGTCAATTGGAACGACGCCTCGAGGCCCTTGCCAATCGCAAGGACCTCCAAGAAGCTGGAGTGGTCCGGCCCTATCCGGCTGAGTGGGACTTAGTTCCATACCCTCCTAAGTTCAAGGCTCCAACCCTCCAAGCATTCGACGGGAAGGGGTCACCCAACCAGCACATCTACTACTTCAAATCCCAGACCGGGAATGTGGTAGATAATGACGCCATCCTGGCACGCCTATTCATTGGCACCCTGAAAGGGTTGGCTTTTGAATGGTTTATGAAGCTCCCGGAAGGTTCCATCAAGAACTGGGGCGACTTGGAGAAGCTGTTTCTAACACGCTTCTTCGAAGATGATTCGGAGGTCACAATGCCTACCCTTTTAGCTACAAAACAGCGAAAGGGAGAGTCCGTCAAGTCTTTCGTAGAAAGATTTCGGAACATGGCACTCCGATGTCCAAGCGGCATGACCCAGGCCACCCTGGTGGAAACATGTCGCCATAATCTCCAAACCTCACTCCTTGCTCAAATAGGAGTTGCTGAAAGCCGCACCTGGAAACAATTAGTCCAGCAAGGTGAACAGGCTGAGGAGATTGTCGCCCGCGTCAGAGCGGAAGAAGGCAAGCCCAGGCCAGAGAGGTCGACAAGGCGTGCACCAGACACCTCCCTCCAGACGAAGCGGAAGGATAATTTGGCGACGGAGACCAAATCTCCCACCAAACCTCAAACAGGCAGGGCAAGTGGCTCTTCAAGCCAGCCACGCCCCAACAAGCAGTATTCCTTCAAGGAGGAACACGTCGATTCGCTCTTCAAGCTACTCAACAAGAGCAATCGACTGAAGCTCCCTGAAATTAGGCGCCCGGAGGAAGTCGGCAAGACCGACAATCCCACCTACTGCTTATACCACAGGATGCTCGGACATCCTACCAAAAGCTGCTACGTCTTTAAGGACATCCTTCAAGCTCTGATTGACGCGGAGGTATTAAAACTCCGACCGGAGCAGAAGAAGATGACGGCCAACATGACGTCGATTCTCCAGTTTGGGACACGACCCCCGACACCCGTGGGGGTGATCTCTGTCCCGAAAGGAGAACTGAGGGTGGTCAACACAGACCCTCATCAGCAGCGGGAGAAAGGCTTGGTACCCGTCCCTACACCTCGAGGGGAAATCATGTGGGTCCACCCTGACCTCGTCGACGAGCAACAATGGACGACTGTGACCAACAGGAAGTCCAAAGGCAAAGGGAAGGCTTCATCTTGCCATGTGATATGCGCTTCCTCCCGAGAAGCGGATACTGATGTTCCCTCGCTGACTGACTCGGAAGAGGAGACAATAGTCCTGGCCGCGGAACCCAACCCACCAACGGCAGGAACCCGTTCGGGGCAGGCATACCTGAAACAGTATGGCGAGACAGCAGTAGCTCCTCCACAACCAGCTGCAGAGCCAGCAAAGCCCTCCTCTAAACAGCCTGGGGAGAAACAGAAAGAAACTCGGTTTTCTCGAGTTCTTGCGAAAGGTGTAACGGAAGGATCCTCGACACCTTACAGTTTTGATGTCTTGGCTCAATTAGCCAACATCCCGGCACGCATTACCTTGTATGAGCTCCTGAGGCTATCAAAGTCAACCAGAGAGGCTCTACAAGAAGCTTTGGCAAATGCTGAGGTCTTTATGACCCGCGTGCCAAGGGAGGAAGATGTAGAGGATTGCCTCCACACCTCCCCAAATGCTCCCTGCATCACCTTCACAACAGATGACATGCAGGTTAAAGGGAAGCATGACCGACCCCTATACTTCACAGGGTATATTGGGTCATCCGAGGTGAACCGCATCCAGGTAGACCCAGGGTCTGCGCTAAGCATCATACCTCGCCGGGTTATGCAGTTTCTAGGCATTCCTACCCATCGTCTGAGCCCTACCCAGACGACTATTTACGGGTTCAATGCCAACAGCTCCCGCCCGATGGGGAAGATCAAGCTCAAATGCCAGATCGGGAGCCTCAAGTCAGAAGTGACGTGTTACGTCATTGACGCGGACACTTCCTACAACCTGTTGCTGGGACGACCATGGATTCACCGCAATTCCATCGTTCCCTCTACTCTCCACCAAGTCATGAAATACATTGACGAGAGTGGACAGGTCCGAACGTTGATTGCCGAAAGGCATCCGTTTAAAGGGGTTGAAAATTATTTCACGGACTCCCTCTTATATCAGGATCCGGAGGAGACTAATGAAACCCCACAACCAGAGGAGCCAGACTCTGGTAATGAAGCTGACATTGAGCCGGAGAAAGAAGAGTGCCTGTGGGAGTTGGAACCACTTGTAAAGAGCACTAATAAGCTCGATGTTGATACCACCGACGATGCAGGCGGTTGGTATATTAATGAAGATTTAGATTTCGCGTATTTCCCTGCGTGTGAGTCTGATTCAATACCGTCGGATACTAGTACCGACGTAGATGAGGATGTCTGGTCGGCAATGGATGCTTTGACATCATTGCATGTACCAATAAAATCATCCTTCGGGACGTACCAGGATAATGGAGACGCGCAAGAGTCTGTATTCATGGTTCCAGCCAGACGAAAAGGCCAAAGACCAATACTTTTTGGGCGAATCGCGTCTGAACCAATGCCCCACGAAGAATCGGAAGGTGAGGATGAATCCCCTCAGTTCGATCATTATGAACCGAAAACGCTCAGATGATGAAGCGCATGGGGTATGATCTAACCAACAGGCCTGGGTTGAACTTCGGAAAAGGAAGAAGAACACTGCTTCGATCCTTTGTACCGAAAGGGAAAACCCCTGATTACTATCATCAGACGCGCCGGGGGTTGGGCTATATATCAACTCCAGTGCCATCAGCCTCTGATTCGGAGAGACTGTCAAGTCATGACTGCTCATCAGACACGTCGTCGTGGGAATCAGATGTCAGTGTCGGCAACATCTTCAAAGGGCTTTCAGTAAACATGGTTTCGACAAGCCATCTGGAGGATGAAGATGAAGAAATGATCCAATCTGATACAGATCCTTGGATCAAACATTTGAATGCTCTTTGGGATATCCGCTTTGAACAGCGTGAACCACCCACAGAAGACAAGGTTGTTCAAGTCAACCTAGGAGATGAAGCCAATCCTAAACCCATCTTCATAAGTGACGGCCTGTCACCTTCGGAGAAGAAGGATCTTATATCTCTTGTACAAGAGTATATAGACGTCTTCGCCTGGAATTACGAGGACATGCCTGGACTTGATCCTCAAGTGGCTATGCACCGCCTCAACATCAATCCGGATGTAAAACCTGTCAAACAACAGCAGCGACGGTTCCGTCCCGAAATAATGGAGGCAATCCAATCAGAAGTCAGGAAGCTTATTGACTCTGGCTTTATCAGGGAGGAACAGCATCCCGATTGGGTAGCCAACATCGTACCCGTTGCCAAGAAGAACGGGAAGATCCGGATCTGCATCGACTTCCGCGATCTAAACGAGGCCTGCCCCAAAGACGAATTCCCATTGCCAATCACGGATGTCATGATTGACAATACTTGTGGATTCGAGCGAATGTCCTTTATGGACGGGTTCTCAGGATACAATCAAATCAAGATGTATCCCGATGACGAAAAGCACACCTCCTTCAGGACACCTCTAGGGGTATATTGCTACACCGTCATGCCCTTCGGTCTAAAGAATGCGGGGGCAACCTACCAAAGGGCCATGAATGCCATTTTCCATCAGCAGATACGCAAAACGGTGGAATGTTATGTCGACGACATCGCGGTGAAAAGTCGCATTAAAGGAGATCACATAGCTGATCTGAAGGTGGTCTTCGACATCATGCGGGCTCATCAATTGAAGATGAACCCCACCAAGTCCTTCCTGGGGGTAGCCAGTGGCAAATTCCTAGGGTTTGTTGTGACTTCCACAGGAATCCATTTGGATCCGGAGAAAGTCCGTGCTATCCAAGAGATGCAACCCCCCAGAAGCCTCAAGGAGCTCAGAGGATTGCAAGGACGATTGGCATACATCCGCAGATTCATCTCAAATCTCTCCGGGAGATGCCAACCCTTCGCTAAGCTGATGAAGAAGGGCGTTTCGTTCATTTGGGACGACGCTTGCCAGCAAGCATTTGAGGAGATCAAACGATACCTCACCCTACCACCAGTCCTTGCAGCTCCGGTATCCGGAAAGCCTTTCCTGGTGTACGTCCGATCAATGGATCATTCTTTGGGAGCTCTACTAGCTCAGAATGATGACCAAGGGCGAGAACAAGCAATCTACTACCTAAGTAGAACGATGATCGGAGCCGAACATCGGTACAACCCGATCGAGAAGGAATGTTTGGCACTGGTGTTCGCTATTCAGAAAATGCGACACTATCTGGTGGGCCAAACCATAAATGTCATATCCAAAGTCAACCCCCTGAGGTTACTCATGACAAAGCCTTCATCATTGAACGGCCGACTGGCGAAATGGGCTATATTGCTCTCTCAATATGAGATGCACTTCCTACCCCAAAAAGCCATTAAAGGACAAGCGGTGGCGGACTTCTTAGCCGAACACCCAGATCCGAGGGCAGCTAAACTCTACGAGGATCTCCCAGACGAGGTCGCCGAAGCCTGCCTAACCCAGACATTGTTCGAAGGACAAGTATGGCAACTTTTCTTCGATGGTGCATCAAGAACAAGCCCTAAGGGACACACAGTTGCGGGGGTAGGAGTAGTACTCGTCTCCCCACAAAATTATGTGATTCCCCGAGCTATCTCGTTAACCGAGCCCTGCTCCAACAATGTGGCGGAATACAACGCTCTTTTGATTGGGATGCAATTCGCCGATGAGATTGGCGTTAAAAATCTCGAGGCGTACGGTGACTCCAAACTCATCGTCAGCCAAGTTCGCGGAGAGTATGAGGTCAGGCATGAAGATCTAGTACCCTACTACAACGCGACAATCCACATGGCCGAGAGGTTTTCAAACTTCTACATCGACCATGTACCGCGCAAGCAAAATGCGCATGCAGATGCACTTGCATCCCTTGCTGCCTCCTTAGCTCTTCCAGCTGGAGCAATGGAGAAGGTATTCGTCTATAGCCACGACCTATACTGCCCAAAAAGTCCCCTCGGAGACTACCAGAGGTCAACGGGAGATCGTCGCGGTAAGGAAACACTTGAAGTGTCGACCGATCCAGAGCTTAAAGACTGGCGATTCCCCTACATTGATTTTGTCTTATACGGCATCTTGCCCGAAGACACCAGGGAGGCGGCTGCCATCCGAAGGAAAGCCTCCAAATTCTACTACAATGCGATTTCGCGAACATTGTATCGTAGATCGCATGACGGGATCCTGCTCCGGTGCCTCTCATCAAAAGAAGCCCACGAAGTGTTGAAAGAAGCCCACGATGGTACGTGTGGAGCTCATCAACCTGGCCCGAAGCTGGCAAACCGACTCCAAAGATTGGGTTACTACTGGCCCAAGATGGTTGCCGATGCTGTTGCCTATGCCAAAAGATGTCACGCCTGTCAAATACATGGCGATTTCATCCATCAAGCACCAGGATACCTCCACTCTACGACCTCTACCTGGCCGTTCGAAATGTGGGGGATGGACGTGGTTGGTCCTATCAGCCCACCATCATCAAAGGGACATCGGTTCATCCTAGCGATAACCGATTACTTCTCAAAGTGGGCCGAAGCTATCCCTTTGAAGGAGGTAAAATCATCTAACGTGATCAAGTTCGTGAAACATCACGTTATTTACCGGTTCGGTGTGCCTCGGCGGATTGTCCATGACAATGGACCCCAGTTCATCAGCCAGGCTTTTCAGAGATTCTGCGCCAAGTTCAGAATCCAGAGTGTGTCATCAACGGCATACTATCCGCCCGCTAACGGCCTCGCAGAAGCTTTCAATAAGACTATTGGCAAGCTTCTCAAGAAATTCGTCTCGAAAAGTCAACGAGACTGGGACGATAAGTTGGGCGAATGCTTATGGGCCTATCGCACGACTGTGCGAACCCCAACTAAAGCCACGCCATTTTCCTTGGTGTACGGATGCGAAGCCGTCCTTCCACTGGAAATCCAAATTCCATCTCTTCGCGTCGCCTTGACAGCGGAGATGACAACAGAGGAGAAGCATCGACAGCGACTCCAAGAATTGGAAGCCTTGGACGACAAGCGTCTGCAGGCCCAACAACAAATCGAGCTTTATCAAGCTCGTATCACCAGAGCCTTCAACAAGAAAGTCAAATCGCGAACTTTCAAGAAGGGCGACCTCGTCTTAGCCGTCCGAAGACCCATGGTCATGACGCACAAGACGAAAGGAAAATTCCAACCCAAATGGGAAGGACCGTTTGTAGTAGAGTCAGTCTACTCAAATGGATCGTATCGCCTCATAACCTCAAATGGCGATACACTCATGATGCCAATCAATGGCAAATTCCTGAAGAAATACTATCCCTAGATGGCATTCTTCCACCGATCAAGTTAAAAATACACCTCTGATCAAAAACATCCAACGCCTCCGACGGCTAAGGATAGAGGAAAATGTTGGCTTTTAAGCCCAACATAAGTCCTCGACAACTTATCATGCTGAGGGGAATAGCATGGCTAGCCCAACTCAAACGGTAGTTGGTAAAGGCACCTCAAATCCGTTGATAGCTGAGGGTTTGCTAAAAATCCTGCCGATCAAGTTAAAAATACACCTCTGATCAAAAACATCCAACGCCTCCGACGGCTAAGGATAGAGGAAAATGTTGGCTTTTAAGCCCAACATAAGTCCTCGACAACTTATCATGCTGAGGGGAATAGCATGGCTAGCCCAACTCAAACGGTAGTTGGTAAAGGCACCTCAAATCCGTTGATAGCTGAGGGTTTGCTAAAAATCCTAAGTGGACTTGATTCCACTCTTCCCTCCAAAAATCCCTTACCAATTCTCATCCATAGAATGGTAGGACCACAAAATGCAATCATTACTATGTTAACACTATACCTCTGGTAATGAATACTCCTCGTCGAGTACAAACCTGGCTTGTTAACTCTGCATAGAGTAACAAACTCTCAAATTTGCCAAGTTAACACTATACCTCTGGCACTTCAAATTCTACTTGTCAATTCTCATCAATAGAATGACAGGTCCTCAAATTGCTCCTATCGCAAGCAAATTCTTGTCAAGTTAATATCACACCTCTGACAAACTACTGTTTAAGTTAACATTACACCTCTAAGCGGTACATCGAGTGTCTGTCAAGTTAATATCACACCTCTGACAGTCACCTTTCTTCAGACTTCCATATCGAAGCTGAAATGGACGATGCCAAGTTAACACTACACTTCTAGCATCCGAGTCATTGCTAAGTTCAACAATACACCTATGGCTATGACCTTTCCTCGACTTCCTTGTCCAAGCCGAGACGGACGATGCCAAGTTAACACTACACTTCTAGCATCCGAGTCATTGCTAAGTTCAACAATACACCTATGGCTATGACCTTTCCTCGACTTCTTTAAGCCGAGACGACTAATGCCAAGTTCAACATTACACCTCTAGCATTACTATCACTGTTAAGTTAAACATCACACCTATGACAGTGACACCCTCAGTTTTCCCAAATAAAACTGAGATGCTGGTGAGTTAGGTTAATATCACACCTCTAACTCACGTCCTTGTCAAGTTAACATTACACTTCTGACAAGACTACTTCTAAACCGTTAAGTTAATATCACACCTCTAACGGTAAAAATCTTACTAGATTCCCCACGAGTCTAGTTTCATTTGATATTCTCCCCAACCGAGTATCAAATTCATTTTGGAGGCATTGTTGGTTAACATTACACCGATAAACAATGCTTCCATCAAAATCCCCAGCTGATCTTAAATCAAGTTAATCCCAAATCCTTGATAAAAGTTCACCTTCTCTGGGGGTACACACTCCACTTGTCACTTTCTTTTATAAAGTGGCGGGTCCACCAAAATCATTCTTTTGCTTCTAAAACAAAACATTCAAGACAACAGAAAGAGGCAAAAAGAAAAGTGTCACTTTTATTGATATTCAAGCATATGAAAGTGATACAAAACGCTCTCTTATACAATAAGATGAGTGTTACAATTAAGGAGTACAAAGAAGTCCCTCTCTCTCTCAGAGGCCGTACTCACTCCTTGAAACCGCATCTGATCCCAGGTGCATAATTGGAACCGATTGCGCCATGGCGATGACGCAAAAGTCGAAAGCGCCCTAGCTGATTAAGCTAAGAGCAATGGTGTTCTTGAGGTCCGGTGGCAACAGAAGGTCCTGCAACCCTTCGTTCAGGCGCGTCTCTTTCCCTAGCAGACCATCCAACAAACATGGAGTCACTCCTGGGGTGAGAGAGGAAGTTTAGGAGTCATCACAAAGGATGCTACCCTCCACTAGGTCCAGCGGCAGCAGAAAGTCCTGCATTCATCACCATCCCTTTCCCCAGCAGGCCATCCAACGGAATGTCCTTGATGTCACTTCTGGAGTAGGGAGAGGAAGAGGATCTTTCCGCCACTGTAACCGCCGGAACCTCCTCGCCGTCATACTTGACCTGACCATCTCTTGCCATCAGGCAAGAGTGGTGCAGGAGATCTGAAGAGACCTTGGCGAGATGTGGGTCCTCGTCAGAGATATAATTTAATCTCTCACAAACGACGAGGACCATAATTTAATCTCTCACAAACGAACGTGGAGCAAGTTCGCCAGCCGGTATATTCTTTCTGGGGCCCAGCAAACCTGAAAAAGGACGAGCAAGCCTACCTGCAAAGAATAAGCAAGAGTCAGAAAATCTGGAACTCAGTACATTTTTATAAAGGAAACTGAGTAACAGAACGCGGCAGCCATTCAAGACTTCAGACGCGAGAATGACCCGCACAGTCAAACAGACGCGAGTCAAACTGCGCCACGCATAGGATTCAAACGCGGCCTCAGTTTGTACCCGCGCCTAATGCACCAGACGCAAAGAATTTCAGGACGCCGAAAATTGCCATCTCTCTGTTGAGTGAACAAGAGTTGCAAGATTCAGGTCTGAAACACGCCAAGGCAATGAAACGCGATGGGCAAAGCCAGCGTCAAGCGCCCGCGTTCAGAGAAGTCAAGTCACTGGCACAAATTCCAGAGAAGGAATGCACCGGGACTTCATTCAGATGGTTATGCCAAAGTTCAGGCTATACACATCATCGGGGGACATACCAGCAGAGACCTCTGGCCAGAGTTGGCCTCTCTGCACCCAAACGCAGGCGTCCAAGATGATCCGAGAGGGGGTTCTTCTTGAAGAGACCAAACCGAAGCGTGAGAGCTCTGGGTCATCTTCATCCTCGGAATTACCTTCATCCATGGAGACGGAATCCCTATCAAGAAACTCTTTTCTGAAGAAGGTGGGACTTCTCAGAGCAATCCAAAGAGAAATAATCCAAGCTTGGATTATAGAAGGGGAGCGCACCCTATTTATAGGCAGGCCCTAATAACTGCCATTAATGGGGCGTTAATTGGAACCGTCACGCACGATTGTCAAAGCCCAGTGAAGGATTGACGCGTGGAACGCCGCTTTGGAAACCGTCGCAAGCGCCGGTTTTCAACCGCCCGCGTCGGTTTTGCATTTAAGGGCAGTAACTCCTGAGTCCAATGAGGAGTTGACGCGTGGATAACTGCCTTGGGAATCAACGGATGACTCGGAATCCCAATCGACAGTGAAGACCTGACGAGCAAAGATCTCCTAAAATCTTGAGTCAGATCACATTAAACGCAGATGGGAAAGCCGCGTCCCTTCAGCAGACAAGGCTGCATCTCTTGCGTCTGCCCGATCCGCGCAAGACAGATTTGCGTTATTCAGAGCTGCGTCTCACCTTGTGATTGACGCTGCGTCTCACCCCAAGAACTGACAGCCGCGTCTTACTTTACGGATCAATGCCGCGTCTCATCTTTTGATTGACGCCGCATCTCATCAAGGAGACCGCGTTCCGATTTGTGATTGACGCCGCGTCTCATCAAAAGGACTTAGTAGAATCTAAGTTCTTATGAAATGATGACCGCGTCTCACTTTATGATTGACGCTGCGTCTCAGTAAAAGGACTTAGTAAAATCTAAGTTCCGGTAGACTGACGACCGCGTCTCACCCTGTGATCGACGCTGCGTCTCGTCAAAAAGACTTGGTGAAATCTAAGTCCCCATAGATTGATGCCACGTCTCATTCTATGGGATTAATGCCGCGTCTCGCCAAGACCGCGTCTCATTAAAAGAACTTAGTCCTACCTAAGTTCAGTAATCACGACTAGTGATCAAGAGTTGGACTCATCCACAACAGGACAAAGAAATTGGGACAAAAGCTCTAAAGAAAACTTCTATTATATCAAAAAATGATAGAAGTGGATACAAACACTCTTAATAAATAGAGTGTCCCTTTTCTTTACAAAAAGAAAAAAGAAAAGAAGGCTAAATGTCCTGGTTCGCCAAGGAACGGATTTGTTCCCTAAGGCGGTGAATCTCATGCTGGCGCGTCCTCTCAGCCTCCATGATAGCCCGGTCCCGCAGCTCCGCCTCAGATAAGAAATTTCTGGCAGCCAGCTGCATCCGCAGAGATTCCACCCTGGAAGATTGTAGGGATAGACTCTCTTCAGCACGCGCCGTAGCAGCCCGTTGCTCCTCAAGCTCCTTTTTGAGGGAAACAAGTTTCTCCTCATTTAGCGCAAGAACAGCTTCCGCCTTGGCGATAATATCCCGAGTTCTGAGGATGACTTGCTCCGTGCTCTGCACACTAAGCTCAGATTCCCTCGAATCTCCGGCTAATTTCTGAAATTCAGCCTTGGAATATTCAAGGTCGCGGATCTCGGCAGCGATTTGTGCCTCCGCCTCCTGTCGCTCCCGTTCCTGATCAGCTAGGAGCCTAGTCAAGGTGGCCTGGGCTTCATCAAAAGAGCCAGCATCTTCCAAAGATTCCAGCTCCCGCAGGTTATCTCCAAGTTGCTCTACCACCCGCAGGCATGCCCTGGCAAGTGAAGGGCCTCCCGCCAATTCGACGCTCACGGCCATATTTTCAAGAAGCCTCTGGGCGAACTGGAAGGTGCTGTGTCCACGGAAGATGAGATCAATACATGATCCCATCGAGGTGAAGAATTGTTGCACCATCTGACGTGCCAGCTCCCCCATGTCTTCACCACCTAAGAAGCTTCCCGACCCTTTTTCTGTCACGGGATAAGGGATATAGGGCGGGTCTTCTCGCACAAGAGCCGTGCCGGCCGTCGATGTGGCAAGAGCAAGACTACCCACTGGCGCTTCCTGGAGCGCTGCCTCTGCAGGAGCTTCCACGACCAATGAAGGAGTTGTAAGCACAACCTCTTCAGAAACTTCCACCGAGAATTGAGCTGTGTGGCCTTCTGGAAGGGTGCCGATCGTCGGACTCCCCACCTGAGCCCCCTCAGTCAGAGCTGCCTTACTAGGTTCGAGGTCCAGAGGCGTCGAGTCCTGTAGAATGGGAGTCTCCCCAGCTTCAGCAGTAGCCTTCTCCACCGGCGGAGTGAGAGCCTCCTCAGCCTCAATGGTTGTTTCCCCTCCTGGCAAAGGGGAAGGCTCCCCAACTTCAACAGCTACCCCCTCCGAGGTTATCTCAGCGGCCGAAGCCTCAATCCCCTTGGGCTGGGTCAACTCTGTTTCCATCGCCTCGACATGCGAGGAAGTTGTACCTTCAGCAGGGATTATCGCCAGCGGTAACGCAGTCGATGATTCGCCCCCGTATATTTTCTCCTCCGAGATGTGTGAGAACTTACTCGGGTCAGGAAAAGCGGGTTCATGGCCGTAGTCGACTTTATCTTTAAAGTCGCTTTCCGTATCAGACGCGGAAGACGACAGTTCAACGCAAAGGTCCTCGG
The DNA here is from genome assembly GCA_038442645.1 of Agave tequilana. Taxonomy (NCBI): domain Eukaryota; kingdom Viridiplantae; phylum Streptophyta; class Magnoliopsida; order Asparagales; family Asparagaceae; genus Agave; species Agave tequilana. The sequence continues at coordinate 89,341 of JAVJIF010005037.1, read as the reverse complement.
TGACCGGGGCCTTGCCACCAATCACCCCAGTGGTAGGACTAGGGTCGATTATCCGAGCGCTGGAAATGAAGACGCTAGGAGGTCCTGACCGCTGTGCCTTGTCTCTCCCTTCACGAGCAGAAGAAGGCTCGGGCCGAGCTGAGAACCCTGGAATCTGGACATTCCCTCCCACGAGCTGTTCTTCCTCGTCAGCTATAGTGGGTTTGTCAACCAATTCCCCCTCTTCCGCAATCTTACAGGTCCCTCTGTGCGACCTAGGAGCACGGATTAAACTGGGGAGATCTCTATCCTCTGGCGGTTCCTCAACCATGACAAAGAGGTCTTCAGGACAGTCCTCAACTCCAGCAGAAATGTCTTCTGAGGGAGAGACTTCCGTTGCTAAGTCCCTCCGAGCCCTCTTCGAAACAGGACCAGCAGTTGAAGTGGGACCCCGACGGCGCTTACTCACCAATTCTTGAGCCTTGGCGGTAGAGGGCCCCTCCTGTGGCCCTAGCTTGGTTCTACTCCGGGTTACTCGGAGCTCCTCTCTTGAGCCTCCCTCAGCTTCTCTCTGAGATGCTCTCTCCAGCTCTTTCTGGACCTTTAAATACTGGGTGATCATGTGCGAGCATTTGCCAGACTCCGACTGTGTTTTGAGATAGGCATTAATGCCCTCAATACCCGTATACCCGGGGGCAAAATCCGGTGACTGGTTTACCCGAGAATACCAGGTGCAGAAAGTGAAGCTGGTAAGGTTCTTCGGCTCCTCGACGGGCAAACGGAAAGTTGCCTCTGTCCCCCCAGCCACGCTATAGTACCAGGCTCGAGCACCTTCGCACAAATTCCCATTGAAGGCAAGTTGTGTATTCGGATTGCCGACATAAAGCTGAGCATAGCCAAACTGTCGGGCAAAACGACTTGGCATATACGGTTCGATAGTGCAGGAAGTCCCTTGGCGAAACAGCACATATCCTGGTCGTATGTTGATCAACCACCGGAAGACTCCCGCGGACAGTTGGGTGAGGTCATCCCGACCTATAGAATCAGTGAATTGCTCACCAAAAGATGCACCAGGAATCCCAGCGAAGCAGCGGTTGAGCTGGTAATTGGCGGCATTTGAGAGACGTCTCCGAATATAATATATATAGGTGTCACTCCAATCCGAGTTTTCCAGCCGCCTCACAAAAGGGACAGGACTCGTACTCCCACGCGCCGTTGTCATCAAAGAAGGGCAATGCATCACGTACCAGGCCATGAGATACGTGTAAGGCAACTCGATTCGGGGGTTGGGGCGCCTTGCCGTCGGGTTTCCCTCTGAGTCAACATACGGCTTGCCTTGAGAGTCGACAGTCCTTGGAGCCTCGCATAGTCTCTTGGCTAACGCCCGCAACCCGCTCTGAATGCCAGCCGCCACGGCCGAAGAAGGGCTATAGGACGGCCATGGGCCAGGAGCACTGCTGGGTACACCACGTCGGCAATAATGACTTCATGTGGCCGTGTAGGTACCACACAACGCTTCAACCACAGCATCAAGAAGCCTGCCAACAGCGCTCGACTAGAGATAGAAGCCCGGGCCCGATGATGATAGCTTTCGAAAAGCGTATCAGGTTCGAAGCCGTCCTCGTTCGACCCAGTGGTGTAAAAGCCCTCAGAAGCTTGTGCGACCATGTCGTCAACTCCCTGTTCAGAGAGGGGAGCCAGTCGAGTTATCGAATGATCCTTCTTGCTGACGTTGCTGAATAAGTAATTGGCCCAGGATAGATGCCTAACTCCATGCGTCCTCCAACCGGTTACCTGACCACAAATATGGAAGTGGCACATCACTTCCCAATAGGTCTCGTACACCTCAGGGGAATCCTTCTTTATAAGGTCAAGCTCCCTAGCAGTCGGGACATATTCTTCATAAGGGAACTCCCCCATCACCAGCCCCGAGACCTCATGCAACTCATGCAGTGCAAGGCCCATTTCTCCAACCGGGGTAAAGAATGTCCCCGTCTGAGGGTTGTAGCGCTCCAAGATCCCGAAGAAGTTGTGAGAGCTCATTGGGATGCCCCATTGAACGGCCCTGACTGCTGAGTATAATCCCACGTGCTCAAGCAGATCTCCAAGATCGGAGAGGGCGAAACCCACCATCCTGCCCCACCAAGAATTCTCCGTGGAGTGGACCCATCCTGGCAAACGGAACTTGGCCGGATAATCACCCTCTGCTTCTATGAACGAATTGAGGAAGGTGGTGGCAAGCTGCGGGATCTCTCCGACTGGAAGCTCAGACTTGCGTGACCCGGGAAACAAGCCGAGGACCGCCCGGTCATGGCAATCATGACGGTATACGTTCTGGGATTTGAAATTACCAAGGGTAATCTCAGAGATATCCCGGGACACGTCCCACTTCATCTTCCGAAGGACGGACAGATGTTGGAGATAAGACAACGGGAGCATCCTCTCCATGGCAGGAAGGAAGTATCTCCTCTCCCCTATCTGACGGAGCCACCTGTAATTCCCGTCATACATTGGTCTGCCACCGTCGCTGACATGATCTCCAAAGAAGAAAGCAGGCTTCTCCAGCTTGATGTGGGTATCCGTTGCGAAGACTGCATCGGTCATGAGCACCCGAGAAGTCCTCTCATTAACATGGGCAATCATTTCCCTGCGAACTGGCGACCTGTCAGCAGTCACAGGTATGGTCCTTCGCAGTGCAAAAGTCAGACGGTGGTCGGCACCACCCACGCGTCCAAAGTGGTGCATCTTGGCAAGTGAACCTGAAACATGCGGCACTGCAAAAGAAAAAGACACTTGGTCAGATACTTTGCCAAAAATAAGGGAAGACGCTAAGTGTTCATAATTCAAAACGCAGCCGAGACACTGGACGCAGGAGTTATCATCCGCGTCCAGACCTGCGAACTTGCACCAAAACGCAGAAGAGATACTGGACGCAGGAATTTTTCGAATCCGCGTCCAGACCTGCAAAGCCGCGTTCTGCAAACCAAGACTTATGAAAATTCTAAGTACTTGGACTCAAACGCCAGATTCTACAAAATCGGCGGTTGAAGACACAGAACGCAAGGATCAAATCCGCGTTCTGCAAACCAAGACTTGTGAAATTTCAAAGTGCTTGGACTCAGACGCCAGATTCATCAAATCGGCGCCTGATGGCACAAAACGCGGCACAGAACGCATGGATCAAATCCGCGTTCTGCAAATCGCGTCCAGAGACCTTCACAATTAGAAATATTCTAAGTGAAGGATCCAGAATGCAGAGTTCACCAGCGTCGGATCATCAGGCCCGCGCCCCGGTTATCATCTCAAGGACAGCGTCCGAGAATCAAACACGATCTTGTGTTAAAGGTTCTTAGGGTTCTATGAACATGTTTTAATGGCGGAACCCACGCCGAAGGTGCATTTTTACCTCGGAAAACACCCTCCTGCGCAGAGGAAGCATCTCTCTCAGCCTCGGCGACGGTCGCCCTTGAGGATGATGCAGTCGGTTTCGTCTTGGGAGCCATCGATGTTCAGAAATCCGAGTTCGAAGATGGACAGATGAACAAACAAGAGGAGGGAAGCTCTCTTTTCTCAGCAAATGCGTTCGGAGAAGAAGATGTGTCTCTCTCTAACTGTTGCCTTTTATAGGCACAGAGATTCGCGAAGATACGCAGCGTTTGGCCCAATAAACGCTGCAGCGAATCGCTGCCTGACGCGTGGAGCCAAATCATTGTTTGAACAGGGAAGATCATGCGTCGCGACCCCGCCACAAGTCAGAAGTTGACACGTGGAGCAGTTCATTTAATGAACCGGGAGATCCGCGCGCCAAAAGGCGAAATCTCGCCGTTTCCCCAGGCCAGCTGGCGGCGTAATCATGACATGGCACAGGTGCGCGCCCCAAAGTACGCGGCTCTTCGGTGGACATGCCCCGTCAGCATCATCATAAATGCACCCAGAAAATCGCGTCTGCATTTCAAGAGATGCGTCTCTCCAAAGTCCGCGTCCCCTCAAACGGGCCAAACATCGCGTCTACCCCATGGAAGTCGCGTCTTTAAAGCAGTCTCTGCTTTTTCAAAAGGGAACCTGCGTCCAGTCTCCTGCTTCTGCAAGTCAGTTCAACAGTACACTGACGCAAACAGACAACCAACCACTCCCGGCCAAAAGCGCACCCGTGACAGACTAAAAGCAATCGGGGAGGTCTAGACTGTGTATCTAGACACTCAACACGATCAACTCTGACGGCTTCAAAGAGTTCAACAGTACACTCACGAAGACCAATTCCAGATAAGATCAAGCCCGAAGCATCAACAGTCCAGTCATAGAGGCGAACACGGCTAAGATCCAAAGTATTCCGAAATCCGTCCCATTCAACTGCGGAATATCAGAAACTTTGGAGGGGGTTCTGTAGGCTGTCTAAAAATGACTAACAAACAAGCCATTAAGGAAGCAGAGTCTCAAGCTCTAGACGCGAGGAATCGAGCCCGCGTCTCAGCATTAAGACGCGTTGGCTCTACACCCGCGTCTCAACGTCCAGACGCGTCGGCCCAAAGCCCGCGTCTCGGCATCAAGGCGCGTCGGCCCGACGCCCGCGCCTCAGCGTCCAGACGTGAAGGCCCGAAGCTCGCGTCTCAGCATTAAGGCGCGTTGGCTCGACGCCCGCGTCTCAACTTCAGGGCGCGTTTGGCTCGACGCCCGCGTCTCAAACTTCAAGGCGCGTTTGGCCCAACGCCCGCGTCTCAGTTGCAACTGCCCTGATTGCGGGGCCAGTCACCGCGCATGTAGCGGGTAGTGGCCCCTCATTCGGGAGCGTTTTCAGGAGGCACCTTCACCCCCTGAGACCCCTATAAATAGCCTTGTTTGCTATGAAGAGGGGATCGGAGCTTTGGAAAGGTCGAGAATTAAGAAGGTCAAGGCATCATCAAGATCGATCGAATCCAGGCAAGAGGATCATCAAGAGGGAAGCACGACTTCAACAACAGACAGAGGGAGGAGACTCTTCAGCGAGCTTACTGAGTACTAGCCGCTCTTCGCCTACCTCCTCTTTGAGAGTTTTGGTAGACGGAGCTGAGTTACTCTTTCTACCGACCGAAGAGAAGACCCCCGACGGTCCAGGACGGTCATCTGGTCAACGGAGAACAAGATTCACTCTCCACCGCCACACGAAGAACCCAGCATTAAACAAAGGGGGGATTCAAGCTTCAACATCCTCCTCCCTTGTAACTGGAAGGAAAAGTCTTGTTGTAATCTTTTCATCTGATTCAAAGAAATCTTTACAGCAATTCCCTCTTTCTTTTCCGGCGCATACATTTGCGCAATGATCTTGTGAGCAACTGAATCTGTTGTATGAAACACAACCTTGATGTAGTATCAATGTACCTTTCCTTTCAAATCAATGAAAGTTTATCTTCTGCTCATCTGATTTTTGCCTGCCTTCATGAGAATTTGGCCATAGCGGGGCTAAACTTTGTGCAGAGTTAAGGACAGGTCCTTTTTGAATGAGCTTCGCACGACGCTGGCATATCGGCGAACTATTCCGTTAGTGGGCTAAGGCACCTTTTTGGCGAAGTTCTGATGAACTTGTGCGAAGTCCGCACTTTGGCTCATGGCGAGGTTAAGCCTTAGTGACTGAAGCAGCGCTTCTCGGAAGGCGCTTTAGGCGGCGTTTTCAAATAATTTGAAACGACAGCCTGTACTCTTTTCGAGGCGTCGTTTCAGGCGCTGATTGGCCTATAAAAGCCCGATTGGGCTGAAAAAGAACAGATTTCTTTACTTGAAATTTTTTTAGAGACCTTTGACTCTTCTTCTTCCTCTTTCTTCTTCAAGAATTCAAGAACTTCCATAGTTCTTCAATGGCGCCAAGAGACGAGCGGGAAAAGAAGTGGCAACTTCTGCAGCGGGGGGTCCTTCTCCTCCTCCGGTCATCGAACGACAATCGCCGGTAGGAAACTTCCCTTTTGATTAGAGACTGTCGTCTTTCCTTTAAGGTCGATTTCTGGCTGTCCTTGGATAAATCCAACATGAGAACAATCATCGTCTCGTGATTTTAGGGAGTCCAATCCCTGATTTTACCTTGATTTCTTGATCAGGAATCCAAGAACTGAAGAGTTCTTCTTCAAGCTTCCAAACGAAGTTAACCTTTAGGCGGTTCACATCCTGTTGAATGACAGGATGCGAAGCTGTCCTTTGATATTTGACAGAAAAGGACCGTAATGCCTTCTGACGAAGTTATCCTTCGAGGTTTTGTCACATCCTGTTGTTCGAAGCTAAGCTTCCAAGCGAAGCTAACACTTGGATGTTTTCCTGCATCCTGTCTTCGTGTGGGAGGCGGAGTTACACTGCAGCTGCGAAGCTAAGCTCAGGACGAAGCTATCGTTTAGGCCAATCCTTGCTCAGAGGCGAGGCTATGCCTTGTCAAATTTTGCATTCTGATTTTAGCCCTCTTTCGGCTGATAAACTAATCATAATTTCTCTTTGTTCCTGCAGTACACTATACTCCTGGTCCTTCAAACAACCTGTTCAGGACGACCATGGGATCGGATGGCAATATCAGCTTGCAATTTTAAGGGCAGGCTTCTCTGTTCAGTGAGCGGAGTTCTCTCGTCAGAGATACACTATTCATGGTGGTGATCAATATACCACGAGGAGCATCCTGACCACAGCTCCCCTTGAAGATGTCGACCGTCGAATTTATAGGAAGCCCGATTTCATGTTCGGGGATGCCGCACCAGACCTGACCACCAACTACATGCAGGGGAAGGGCAGTGGATTTTCCAATTGGATGGCGAGAGGTTCTACCTTCCGTCTAACAAGCGCCATTTTTCTTTGTCTTCCTTCGAGTGCATGACGCAGGCTCGGAAGATGTCGTGGGGAGTGAGCCGGAGTACTGACTCTATTCACATAAGAAAATTGATGCTTCAATCTCCTGGTTATGCAAGAGCGGGGCCTCCTCATTGCATAATGGGCCTGCATCCTGGGAATGTGTCACGAGAGATCCCAGTGGGAGAAAATCCTGCGGTGGCGTTGACCTTTGGCAACCAATTCTTCAAGGTTAATGGGAACTACCCGGCTACTGATTTCAGGGCTCCAGGCTGGATTCACCCTTCGAAGACGTGGTGGGTGGATTTGACTACCTACATCCTTACTCATTTCGAGGAGGATTTGGAGAGGCTGAACCTCTACGAGGCCGTCAGGGCGACCTGCCACGGTATTGAGATGAACGTGGCGTGCTTCTACGCCATTTTTGAATTGTATTGCCCAGCTTCGGGGACTTTCTTCACCCCTGTCGGTAAGTTGGGTATGGCCTTGCATGAGATGTGGGAAGTCTCTGCTTTGCCTTTCGGGCCTCTCCCTTATGAAGAATACTTCCCGTGCGAGGCAGAATTGGCTCTTCTGGAGAAGCAGGAGCCTGCCTTGTTCGAGACCTACAGGGAGTTAATGTGCCACTTGTATATTTGCTCCAGTATGCATGGGGGCAGTAAGGGAACCTCTTGTAGCTTGAAAAGCTGGGGAGACTACTTGTTCCCAGATATGGAGAATGCTCCTGAGGCAGCACATTGCGGAGTTGCTGATGAAGACATCTTTGATCGGATGCAAAAGCACTCCCAAGGGGATCTAGTCGTGAAGGAAGACGATGGTTCCTATGAGCAGGGTGATGTTCTTCGAAGCTTCCATCATCAGGCTCGCAGGCCGATGTCCCGGAAGGCACTTCTGGCTGGTTTCCTAACAGTCTGGCTGAAGAGATGCGTGGTGCCGTCTTCTTCGGGTGACATCGTTCATCCGAATGTCTTGCTGCCCGCTGTCGTTTGGTTCATGGTCACCCTCTGGGACTTCTTTCGGTCATGGTGTGCTGTATCCAGAGAGGCCTTCGTGCATTGACGGAGGCTTTTTACAGGCCACCAACGACGAAGCGTGGAAAGGGGACCATTTCGCCCCGCGACGGACCTAACCCCAGAATAGGTCTGCCGTATACTTACTTGATGGCGTGGTTCGCCTTGCATTGTCCTTCTCTAATCGAAGCTGGAGAGGATCCCCCGCAAGATGTTCGAATGGCGCTCCTCCGCCGATTCGAAGGATGCTTATGGCAGAAGACTTACGTGGCTGAGGCCCATAAATTAGTACGTCGCTATGACGTCTATAGTCTCTTTCGCTGTTTTCCCCGTATTCGGGGTCCAGGCTATGGGAAAGAGTTCAAAGATGCGGGGGAGGGGCATTCGTCCCAGAGCCGGGGAATTTTTGAGTGGCTGGTCAGTATCGGCCTTCGCATTTATGTATAGAAGCGAGGATAGCTGCTACTTGGAGCCTTACATCCAAGTCGGTTTGCTCGACAGTTTGGATATGACCAACTGTACGTGGGCAACCCGAATCTCAATCTGGCTTTCATGGGGAGCCTTATTGATGGGGCCCGTGCCTAGCGATTCTTTACTGCAGGCGGTACTGGGGGCGCGGCTGCATACGCCGTGGAAGAATCCCAAATTCTAATGACCCTGTGCTTCTGTCAGTGGTATGCCACTTCCAACTCCACACCTCTCGAATTCAAGGTGAACAGTTCTGGTGTGAAGTTAATTTCTCAGCGGCTGAGGCAGAAGGCCTCTGAGAAAAGGGAGGGCAAAAGGGTTCGCACCCCAGGTATAGAGGAGTTTGTTGCTGTGGAAGACAGCGAGACCTCAGATGCGAGAGTCCTCGCTTTGAGGTGGGAGCGGGGGCTGAGGACTCCTGCAACTGGCTCTGGTGTGATGGGGACGGCTCCCCGTCATTGTGTAGAAGAAGTGGAGGAAGAGGATTCTGAAGTCCACTTCAAAAGAAAGCGGGCAGGTAGCTCTCGTAGGAAATCGTTGGCGAAGAAGCCCCGCCGCCAAGCTCCTACGATTGTCGTAGAGGGTCATCCCTCTACAGCGATCCTCCTGCTGCCCCATTAGCGGCTAAACTGTCGGTTGCTGAACCGACTAGCGGTGAATTTGCTCCGGGTCTGGGTAAGATTAACCCCGTCCGTATAATACGCCTTTTTGTGTGTTCCCATTGACTTATTATCAATTCTTCTTGATTGTAGGAGCTGAGGCAGCTGGTGAGCAAGGGAAACATTATGATCCCCTATTTACTTATGGAACTGAAGCTGGTTCTTTTGCCCGTCCGAAAGAGTCCGGAGGTGATGTGGCCGACATTGGTCCCTCGAGCGTTGGGACTTCTAAAGGAAGTCCTGCGACGTCGAGCTCTATTGGGTGGTCCACAGGATACTCAGCGAGCGAAAGCGAGGTGGCTATTCGTGCTGATTCTGTCAAGAATTTTCCGATGGAGCCCCTGGAGACTGATGTGGCTGACGAGATGTTTGAGGCGACATCATCTTATGGTACTGTCTTGACCCTTGGCATCTATTGCATGTTGTGTCTTGTCTAAACACAGTCTTGTTACAGGTGTTCGGCCTCAAGATGCATCAGCTCTAAGAGAGCCAGAAGATTTCTCCGAAGGGTCAAGGGGTGACATGAGCGCTTCGACCACGGCTGATGCTGCTGTGTTGGATGCGCTGTACGGCGACCTGCCTTCTTATCGGCCCAAGTCAGCCGAAGGACCAGAGGCTGAAGGGGAGAGCAGTTCTGGAGGTGTCCTCACTCCAACTATATCAACGAGTGAGGTGCCGACAATTTTGCCAAGTGCGGAGCTGAGGGTGATTACAAGCCCTACTTTCCCAACTCTGGTGGTTGAGCCTGCTGTTCAGGAGATGGTTGCCAGCCCTACCTCAGCGGTGGCTAGCGCACTGATTTCCATGAAGACTCCGCAGAAATCACTGACAATCTGTCCTGCTGTTGATGTTCCCATCGCTCCTTTCACGATAGTGACGACCAGGCCGGTGGATTTTTTTCTGAAGTTACCTCTCTACCAGAAGTGGCTGAGGTTGAGAACGACTATATAGGTGACCTCGTCGATAACTTTTATAAAGGCAGGGCGAACTATCGACCTGGTTTTGAAGGGCTCGACTATGCCGTTCTCAAAGTTAAAGGTGGTCCTCTCCCGTGGCATCGAAAGTATTCAGGATTTCGAGGGGTATCACCAGGCTACTGCTTTAGAACTCCTGGTGGATGAATTTGAGAAGGATGTAGAGGAATGGCGCCGTCTCCGCTGTTCGGACCTGGAGTTTTTAGTTGATGAGCGGTTTGCGCGTCTTGTCGCTCAAAAACACGAGGCCCGGCTTGCCGCAAAAGAGGCTGCTAAGGCTATCTCTTCTGACTTGAAATCCTTGAAAATAAGGCAGGCAGAGGTCGGAAGTGCGATTGACGCCTCCACCAGTGCTCTTCTTGACGCTGAAGACAAGATTGGGAAGGCCGAGAAAATGATCAGGAAAGCAAATCTTATTTATCCAAGGCTAAATTGGTGCGTCTTGAAGAAACTGCGTGGCTTGAGCAGCTTAAGGCTCAAAATGAAGAGCTCTCACAGCAGGGACTGTCACAGAGGGCAACTTTGGCGGAGGTTGAAGCTCGTCTGACCCAGGCAATGGATTTCAATGAGGCCGAGCTGAGGTCGCAAGCGCTTTCCCAGGCTGCTGATGACAGGAGGACGAGGCTGGACTCCCTTGGAGAGCGGCTCAGATCTTACAGTGTGCGCCTGTAGCTCCATGCACTTTATCCTTTTGGAGTGAATGAAAATTTTTTTTTTCTTTTGTCGAATCTCCAATCTTGTTCTTCTTTCTGATTGCGGTTCCAAATTGTATTGCAATTTCTTGAGAACATAGTTCTTGTTGGGTTAGATAATGAGATTTGGCTATCTGTCATTTCAGAGGTCGCAATGATATAACTGGTTGAGACGCCACCAAGCCCGAAACCGGTCCTTGTCGGATCGAAAGATGAGACCTGTCTTTTGTAAATGTCAACAGGGCTCGGGGTTAAAACTTAGCTGTCTGCTGGTTCAGAGGTCACAATGACATAACGAATGAGACGCCACCAAGCTTCAAGAATTGGTGATACTCGTCTTTTGTAAATGTCAATGAGTATCGAGACCTGTCTTTTGTAAATGTCAACAGGGCTCAAGGTTGAGACTTGTCTTTTGTAAATGTCAACAAGCTCAAAATTGAGACTTGGCTGTCTGCTGTTCAGAGGTCGCAATGACATAACCGATTGAGACGCCACCAAGCTCAAGGTTGGTGATACTTGTCTTTTGTAAATGTCAACAAGTATCGAGACCTGTCTTTTATAAATGTCAATAGGGCTCGGAATTGAGACTTAGCTGTCTGCTGGTTCAGAGGTCGCAATGACATAACCGATTGAGACGCCACCAAGCTCAAAAATTGGTGATACTTGTCTTTTGTAAATGTCAACAAGTATCGAGACCTGTCTTTTGTAAATGACAACAGGGCTCAAGGTTGAGACTTGTCTTTTGTAAATGTCAACAAGCTCAAAATTGAGACTTGGCTGTCTGCTGGTTCAGAGGTCGCAATGACATAACCGATTGAGACGCCGCCAAGCTTCAAAAATTGGTGATACTGTCTTTGTAAATGTCAACAAGTATCGAGACCTGTCTTTTATAAATGTCAACAGGGCTAAGGGTTGAGACTTGGCTGTCTGCTAGTTCAGAGGTCGCAATGACATAACCGAATGAGACGCCACCAAGCTTCAAGGTTGGTGATACTTGTCGTTTGTAAATGTCAACAAGTATCTGAAGTTCACCTAGAGGGGGGTGAATAGGTGAAGGCTAATCTAATGGTCACTTAATGTCAAATGATGCAAATAATGCGGAAGCTAAAAACAATTATGACCGAATTAAACTTCTTACACTAAACACCACGTAAACCAAAGAGTGTTGCCGAATTCCCCGTGAAGGGCTCTGGACAAACTCCTCTAGATTCCCCTTGAATGGGTTGAGGTGCCGCGTTGGCTCTCTTGGTTGAATACAAGTGTTAGCAAACAATCCCAAGCAAGTATATCAATGAAGCACAATATGAATATCAAGCATATAAAGATAGACAATGAAGTATGCAAGATATAACAAGAGACAAAGAGAGAGAGAGAGAGAGAGAGAGAGAGGAATCGCAAACACAAAGGGTTTGTTTCGAGGTTCGAGCACACTTGCTCTACATCCCCGCCTTCGACACACGAAGAATTTCCACTATGCAAGATCCCAATGGATCTCTCCTCGGTGCCGCAACACCTACAAGCCTTCGGACTCCCTAGTCCCGTACACACGCAAGCTCACTAGCTCGCCGAGGCCGCACCTCAAACCACCGAGTTCACACAAGAACTCTAAACCACCGCGAGCACACTTGCCCGCCTCCTCAAAGAACAAAGAAAAGATCTTTGGTGATCACAACACTTTGATCACCTAAAGCACTCTCACTACAACACACCTATAGGATGAATAATCAATGGATAACTCAAGTGTGGGTGAGAAAAACAAGGATGAGAGTGGTGGAGGAAAAACTCAAGAAATCTCTTTTAACACACTCTAAATAAAATCTTCCATTTAGATTGGAAGTATTTGCACTCAAATATGTGGAGAAAACTCTTTTAAAAGAATGGGAAAAGCTGGCTCAAAGCTCTCCTAAAATCTTAGCTCAAAACAATGACCAAACCCCCAAATTTATAGGCTAGAAAAATATAACTGTTGGGGTCTGTCAGAGCTGCCGGTCGACCCGTACGGTCGACCGTCAACGGTCAGAGAAATCCGACCGTTGGAGCCACGGTCGACGGCCTGGGTCGACCGAGCCACTTGAGCTGAGAGTCGAACTCTTTGTCGGTCGACCCGTACGGTCGGCCGAGATTTCCAGAGAGCAGAGCTCTCTGGAGCGGTCGACCGGAACGGTCGGCCGTCCTCCAGTGCACAAAGGCGTGCACGTTTGTGCACGTCGGTCGACCGGTCCGGTCGGCCGACTTCAGTATTAGTCGACTATAAGGTTAGTAAGTCGACTTATCCGAAGCCTGAAACAATTTTATGGGATTAAAAAGTTAGTCTTTTGGCTCAAATAAAACCCATAAAATACATAAAATTCTACAAAAATAGTTTAACCATATACTTTGATAATCAAACATGCTTGCACAAAATCAAGGCATGTTATAAAAGATTGGACTATTTTTGTAACTTGGAAATATTTGGCTAATGATAAAAACTGTATTTTCCAAAGTATGTTTTCTAAACTTTGTTTTTCCAAAAACATCTTCAAATACAAAAACAAGATATTATAATTCATTTTAAGGCATAGTGTGTATGAATATGATCCACTACACAATCAAGATGAAATATCTATATTTTGACATTAAGCTCTAAACTTGATTTTGGATAAAAGATGAACATGAATACCAAAAATCAAACCACTTGAATACATATTTGGTTTTTGGTTAAAATTCTTTTCTAAAACAAAAATTCTTTTATGAAAATAATTCTATCAAGAGAGTGTGTGTGATATCTACTTGAGCAATCCACCAACTATCTATCCTTTACATTTTATACTCTAAAACAAAAACAAAATCTTATACCTAGACACAAGTCTTCATCTTCTTGAAGTCTTCACATCTTCTTGACTTGGTCCAAGCTTGATGCAAAAGCTCCTTGGATCACACCGTGCTAGCTCCAAATCTTGACATTTTATCCTTTGTTGAGCTATGCACCTACTAAGATCTTGATAATAAATCTGTCACTAATTAAACACAAGATCATTAGTAAACATAACTTCATGAGTTGATCATCATCAAAACTAGGGTGATAGGCCTTTGGGCCAACAATCTCCCCCCTTTTGATGATGACAAAACTCATGGAGTTATATATGCATGGATTAAAGTAAAGCTTCAAAGAAGCTCCCCCTTAACTCATGCATAGACATAAATAATAATATATGACAATGAAGCTGATAAATATGTATGCAAATGTATGGAGATAAAACAAATCAAATCTTTTTCTCCTATTTGCAAAACAAAACATATATGCATAAACATAAATCCTTTAATAAAAACATGCATATATAGCAAATACCTCTCCCCCTTTTGTCAATCATCAACAAAGGGTTTAAGGTAAAACAAAATCATCAAATCTTCTCCCCCTTTTTGTCATAAACAAAGAGATCAATAAGGGGTCAAATCAAACATATCAATAAAAGGTTATATGCGATATACATTCATGAAGAGGAAGACGCTAAGTTAGCTTCCCTACACATGTGCATTACATGAAGAAGGGATGACAAGCCCTACCTCACATAACACATATTATGTAATGCATAAGAGGAGATGTGAAGCTCCCCCTACACACGTGTACCACATAAAGAAGAGTTGTCAAGCTCCTCAATATACAATACACTCAACATGAATCTATATGTAGAAGAGATGTTAAGCTCTCCTTGCATATAAGAAATACAAATCAACAAAATGTTTTTTTTAATTTTTCTTAAACAAAATTTAAAGGTATCAGAGCTTTTGTAAAACAAACAAATTTTAAGATACCAAATTGAAAGTAATCATTTTTTTGTAAATCATATTGATACCAATTGAAATTTAACAAATATGAAGTTGAAACATATTGATACCAATAGTAAACATATGATTAAAAATTTTTATTTTTCATCATAAACTTTGTGCTTTTAAAAATGTGAGCCAATTGTAAGTTAAGCACATGAAACTCATATATATATATGTATGAAAAATGAGTATACCAAGTGAAATTGATACATACATATATAAGAAACAAAATATGAGTATATACAAAATAAGTTCATATTGATACCAATTGAAACGATTCAAAGATACCAATAGACATAACAATAAGATCAAGTGTATAACTCATAACCTACCACTCAACATATGCTCAGGATAGAAGATTTTCAATGAAGCATACAAGGCATAATCGCCCATCCATCCTCCCATTGAAGGTAGGGGTTTTCAAAAATAGATTTGAAAAATAAGCTTCGTTTGAAAAACTCTACCAAATGAAGAACAATTAACTAGTTTAAAATAATTTTTGAAAAACTAGTTAAAGATCCTTCAAAACTTGAAATCAAAGCATATATATTTCATGAATCATACTAAATACAAGAATTGACACACGATCTATGAAGCTCAAAAATATGTTCATGAATCAAAGTCATGACAAAATAAATAAAGTGTGAGTGTTCAAAAGTCATGTAAATAGCATTTTCATGAAAATAGACATTGAAGCTCAAAAAAAAATCATGAGTCACAAAAAAAAATCATTTTTCATTAAAACACTAATTTCATGGTATATGTATGATTTATCCAAAACTAACAATACACATACATATCCCAAACATAAAAGAGTCTATCAAATGTATTTGCATGAAGGCAAGAGACTCACGGGTATACATGTATATTTATTAGATTTGAATTAAAAATACATATACATGAAGTAAAGCATAAAAATTGGCAAAGCATGTATAAATGAGAATCATCAAAACTAGCCTATACATGTGCATATAGTGGGTAAAGTGAGCATGAAGTGCAAACATATGTAAGTCACGTGTAACTCATTATTTGTACATGTATAATACAAGTTTTGATAAAAACTACATCTAAGCATGTTATTACCAAATGAAGCACAAAAACACATGAAACTAAAACATGAACATGCTATATGATTTCACAAAATGAATAAGCATGTACAAAAATAAAATGGGAGTTTAGAGATTGTTACCAACTCCAAAGCTCCAAACATGGTGGTCATCCCCCAAAAAACTTCCTTGATAGCGGTGCTCCAAATATGTGTCCTTTTAGTTCAAGTGCACCCACCATCAAGGCACCATGTCTCTCACGTCTTGAGAGATCCCTCACCTACATCAAAAACATGGGGTGGGGGTTTTGGTACCCATTTTTTCTTGGGTCCTTGGGGGTTAGCTTTGTAAGGCACCCAAGCATTTTTATGATTAGCAAAATTTAAAGCATGCAACTTATCAAAACAAAATTTTGCTAAATGGCCTTTGCGGCCACAATGTGTACATTTGTACACCTTAGGATGCTTATGTGTATGTGTGTGGTCATGACGTGCAACATAAGCATATGCATGATGTGGATGTGCATGAATGTGTGGAGTTTGTTTCTTTGCAAACATGGACTCCAATCTAGAATGGTTGAATGCACACGAGTTAAAAGTTGAGCTCAAACTATTAATTTTATTTTTCAAAAGATTAATCTCACTATCATCAATGGTGGCATGTAAAGACATGTGAGATATAGAGTCATTTTTTTTTATTTTTAGAAACATTTTCTTTTTCTTTTCAAACATTTTTCTTTTCAAACAATTATTTCTTGAAAAATAATTTCCTTTTGAGTTTCCACCAAAATAATTTTATCTTTCAAAATCGTGTTCCTTCACAAAGATCATTACTTTAGACATAAGGGAAACATTTTCATTTTTCAAAACTTCATTTTCTTTTTCTAAACATGCAATGTTACTTCTAAATGTATCATGTTCTACATGCATGCAATCAAGTTTCTTTATCAAATTTTTATTATCTTTCTTAATCATGTCATATTTTTCAAGCAATAATTGACAAAATGTAGAAAGCTCTTCATATGACATGTTATTATCCTCATCCTCGGATTCGGAGGTTACCTCAAGGGGGTTATCCCCTTGGACCATATAGCACAAGTTGGAGGTGTTGCTTCCAACGTCCGAATCGCTCCCGGCATAGTATAGATCTTTTTCAACGAGGGAGATAAGGGTATTCCAAACTATAAAAGCCGAATCAAAGTTAGAAACTCTAGATAAATAAACATCATCTAGGGTAGACTTTAAAGCATGAAGGGCTTTTGTATTAGTCTCAAAATTCTTACCATCTAAATAATATGCATTATTAGTAGTGGCAAGATAAACACGAATGCCTAGGGCTTGAGGTACAAAGACATCTTAACCTTCCAAATTTGGATGTTAAAAATGTCAAAGGTGGGTGGTGACATGAACTCCATGATGTGTGTACAAAATATTGTGATTAGCCTAAAAATGAGGATCTTTAACTCTAGGTTGTTAGACCAAATCAGAGTACCAAGCTCTGATACCAATTGAAGGTTCACCTAGAGGGGGGGTGAATAGGTGAAGGCTAATCTAATGGTCACTTAATGCCAAATGATGCAAATAATGCGGAAGCTAAAAACAATTATGACTAATTAAACTTCTTACACTAAACACCACGTATAACCAAAGAGTGTTGCCGAATTCCCCGTGAAGGGCTCTGGACAAACTCCTCTAGATTCCCCTTGAATGGGTTGAGGTGCCGCGTTGGCTCTCTTGGTTGAATACAAGTGTTAGCAAATAATCCCAAGCAAGTATATCAATGAAGCACAATATGAATATCAAGCATATAAAGATAGACAATGAAGTATGCAAGATATAACAAGAGACAAAGAGAGAGAGAGAGAGAGAGAGAGCAATCGCAAACACAAAGGGTTTGTTTCGAGGCTCGAGCACACTTGCTCTACATCCCCGCCTTCGACACACGAAGGATTTCCACTATGCAAGATCCTAATGGATCTCTCCTCGGTGCCGCAACACCTACAAGCCCTCGGACTCCCTAGTCCCGTACACACGCAAGCTCACTAGCTCGCCGAGGCCGCACCTCAAACCACCGAGTTCACACAAGAACTCTAAACCACCGCGAGCACACTTGCCCGCCTCCTCAAAGAACAAAGAAAAGATCTTTGGTGATCACAACACTTTGATCACCTAAAGCACTCTCACTACAACACACCTATAGGATGAATAATCAATGGATAACTCAAGTGTGGTGTGAGAAAAACAAGGATGAGAGTGGTGGAGGAAAAACTCAAGAAATCTCTTTTAACACACTCTAAATAAAATCTTCCCTTTAGATTGGAAGTATTTGCACTCAAATATGTGGAGAAAACTCTTTTAAAAGAATGGAAAAAACTGGCTCAAAGCTCTCCTAAAATCTTAGCTCAAAACAATGACCAAACCCCCAAATTTATAGGCCAGAAAAATATAACTGTTGGGGTCTGTCAGAGCTGCCGGTCGACCCGTACGGTCGACCGCCAACAGTCAGAAATCCGACCGTTGGAGCCACGGTCGACCGCCCGGGTCGACCGAGCCACTGGAGCTGAGAGTCAAACTCTCTGTCGGTCGATCCGTACGGTCGGCCGAGATTTCCAGAGAGCAGAGCTCTCTGGAGCGGTCGACCGAAACGGTCGGCCGTCCTCCAGTACACAAAGGCGTGCACATTTGTGCACGTCGATTGACCGGTCCGGTCGGCCGACTTCAGTATTAGTCGACTATAAAGTTAGAAGTCGACTTATCCGAAGCCTGAAACAATTTTCTGGGATTAAAAAGTTAGTCTTTTTGGCTCAAATAAAATCCCATAAAATACATAAAATTCTACAAAAATAGTTTAACCAATATACTTTGATAATCAAACATGCTTGCACAAAATCAAGGCATGTTATAAAAGATTGGACTATTTTTGTAACTTGAAAATATTTGGCTCATGATAAAAACTGTATTTTCCAAAGCATGTTTTCTAAACTTTGTTTTTCCAAAACATCTTCAAATACAAAAATAAGATATTATAATTCATTTTAAGGCATAGTGTGTATAGATATGATCCACTACACAATCAAGATGAAATATCTATGTTTTTGACATTAAGCTCTAAACTTGATTTTGGATAAAAGATGTAAACATGAATACCAAAAATCAAACCACTTGAATACATATTTGGTTTTTGGTTAAAATTCTTTTCTAAAACAAAAATTCTTTTATGAAAACAATTCTATAAAGAGTGTGTGTGATATCTACTTGAGCAATCCACCAACTATCTATCCTTTACATTTTATACTCTAAAACAAAAACAAAATCTTATACCTAGACACAAGTCTTCATCTTCTTGAAGTCTTCACATCTTCTTGACTTGGTCCAAGCTTGATCCAAAAGCTCCTTGGATCACACCGTGCTAGCTCCAAATCTTGATATTTTATCCTTTGTTGAGCTATGCACCTACTAAGATCTTGATAATAAATCTGTCACTAATTAAACATAAGATCATTAGTAAACATAACTTCATGAGTTGATCATCATCAAAACTAGGGTGATAGGCCTTTGGGCCAACAGTATCGAGACCTGTCTTTTGTAAATGTCAACAGGGCTCAGAATTGAGACTCGGCTGTCTGCTGGTTCAGAGGTCGCAATGACATAACCGAATGAGACGTACCAAGCTTCAAAAATTGGTGATATTTGTCTTTTGTAAATGTCAACAAGTATCGAGACCTGTCTTTTGTAAATGTCAACAGGGCTCAGAATTGAGACTCAGCTGTCTGCTGGTTCAGAGGTCGCAATGACATAACCGATTGAGACGCCACCAAGCTCAAAAATTGTAATGGAGTTTGGGCAAAGTCTCGTTTTTACGGGGAGAAACGAGGGAATCACTGTCATAGGTTTAATGTTAACGTAACAGCGAAATGCATATATGGTCTTACCATTCTATGGATGAGAATTGGTAAGTGATTTTGGAGGTCTCGTTTTCGCGGGGAGAAACGAGGGAATCACTGTTATAGGTTTAGTGTTAACGTAACAGTGAAATGTTTATGTGGTCTTACCATTCTATGGATGAGAATTGGTAAGTGATTTTGGAGGTCTCGTTCTCACGGGGAGAAATGAGGGAATCACTGTCATAGGTTTAGTGTTAACGTAACAGTGAAATGTATATGTGGTCTTACCATTCTATGGATGAGAATTGGTAAGTGACTTTGGAGGTCTCGTTTTCGCGGGGAGAAATGAGGGAATCACTGTCATAGGTTTAGTGTTAACGTAACAGTGAAATGTATATGTGGTCTTACCATTCTATGGATGAGAATTGGTAAGTGACTTTGGAGGTCTCGTTCTCACGGGGAGAAACGAGGGAATTGCTGTCATAGGTTTAATGTTAACGTAACAGCGAAATGTATACGTGGTCTTACCATTCTATGGATGAGAATTGGTAAGTGACTTTGGAGGGGGAATCAAATGGGAACAGGTCCCTTAGGATTTTTAGCAAACCCCAGCTGTCAACGGGTTTGACATGCCTTTACCAACTACCGTTTGAGTTGGGCTAGCCATGCTATTCCCCTCAGCATGATGAGTTGTCGAGGATTTATGTTGGGCTTACAGGCCAACATTTTCCTCTATCCTTAATCGTTAAGGATGTCGGATTATCTGGTTAATATATGCATAACCTTGATTCTCCTTCGGGACAACCAGTACGTGACCAGGTTCCTACTGGTTTACGGTTGTATTATCTCACTTGGAGGGAGAGAAAGGCTCTCTTTGTGTGTACTTTGGACACGAAGATCTTGATCAGAGGTGTAATGTTAACTTGATCATGAGAAGAATCCTTGATTAAGGATAATACTTCTTTAAGAACTTGCCATTGATCGGCATCATGAGTAGGTCGCCATCTGCAGTCATGAGGCGGTATGCTCCGTTTGAATAGACTGTTTCTATTACAAACGGTCCTTCCCATTTAGGCTGAAATTTGCCCTTGGTCTTGTGCGTCATAATCATCGGTCGTCTGACGGCTAGAACCAGATCTCCTTTTGGAAGACTCTCTGTTTGACCTTCTTATTGAAGGCCTTTGAGATTCGAGCTTGATATAGCTCAATATGCTGTTGAGCTTGTAGCCGCTTCTCATCTAGGGCTTCGAGCTCTTGAAGACGCAATCGATCATTGTCTTCTGATGTGACTTTAGTAATCAGAGCTACCCGCAATGATGGCATCTGAATTTCCAATGGGAGGACTTCTTCGCACCCATATACCTGGGAAAAAGGGTATTACCTGTCGGTGTTCGAACCGTGGTTCGGTAGGCCCAAAGACATTCACCAAGCTTTTCGTCCCAATCTCGCTTGTTTGAGGAGACGAATTTCTTGAGTAGCTTGATGATCGTTTTGTTGAATGCTTTCGCCAAGCCGTTAGCGGCGGGATTTTAGGCAGTTGAAGCCACATTCTGAATTCGGTATTTATCGCAGAACCGATAGAATACTTGGCTTATGAATTGGGGACCGTTGTCGTGGATGATCTGCCTAGGTACACCAAATCGATGGATGACATGGTTGCTTGATGAAGTTAACCACATTAGAGGTCTTGACTTCAGTTAATGGTATAGCTTCCGCCCACTTTGAAAAGTAGTCGGTTATTGCCAGGATAAACCGGTGTCCTTTTGTCGAAGAAGGGCTGATTGGCCCTACGACATCTATTCCCCATGCTTCAAATGGCCATGAAGCAACAGTCGGGTGGAGCAACTCTAAAGGCTGGTGTATGAAATCCGCATGGATTTGACACGCTTTACACCTTCGTGCATATTGGATGGCGTCGGCTATCATAGTTGGCCAATAGTATCCATGTCTGTGCAACCTGTCCTTGAGTTTTGGACCTGGCTGATGAGCGCCGCAAATTCTATCGTGCGCTTCTTTAAGCGCTTCCTGTGCCTCTGAATGAGAAAGGCAACGGAGGAGGACACCGTCATATGAACGACGGTAAAGTGTCTTCAAAGTCGGATCGTAGTAGAACCGGAGAGACGTTCGTCTGATGGACGCCGCTTCCTTAGGATCGTCTGGAAGCAGACCGTGCAAAGCATAGTCAATGAGAGGAAAGCGCCAGTCTCTTGGCTAAAGATCCGTGGAGACATTATAGGCTTTTCGAGTTCTTAGCATGTGCTTGGAGCATACAAGATGTCGAGTTGCGACTGTGAGGTGATACTCGGTGTCGGCTGGCAAGGCTAGTGTTGTTGCTAATGCAGCAAGAGCATCCGCCTCGGTATTTTGAGATCGAGACACATGCCCGATATAGAAGTCTTCAAATAGGTTGGCCAATTCAACGGCCGTGTGGTAATAAGGCACCAAGTCCTCATGGCGGACTTCGTATTCGCCTTAACCTGATTGATGATCAGTTTTGAATCGCCATAAGTTTCAAGGTATCGTACCCCCATTCCATGGGCAAGTTGAAGACCAATGAGCAGAGCATTATATTCTGCTACATTATTGGAGCATGATTCTGTCAGAGAAAATGCTCTGGGCAGGACATGATTCTGTAGGGAGATAAACACAACCCCACTCCGGCAATAATCTTACCTTTAGGGCCCATTCGCGATGCTCCATCAAAGAACATCTGCCACACTTCCTCTTCTGAGGTTGCATAAGACTCGAAGACTTCATCAGGGATATCTTCGTGAAGTTTTGAATGTTCTGGAACTGGATGAGCAGCCAAGAACTCGCAAGGGCCTGGCCTTTAACCGCCTTCTGAGGCGTGAAGATCATGTCGTATTGAGACAATAAAAGTGCCCACTTAGCCAATCTTGAATTCAATGATCATGGCTTCGTCATAAGAAGACGCAATGGGTTTACTCTGGAGATGACATGTATGGTCTGGCCGACCAAATAATGTCGTGCCTTCTGAACAGCGAAGACGAGAGCCAAACACTCTTTCTCGATAGGGTTGTAGCGAGATTCCGCTCCTACGAGAGTTCTGCTCAGATTAATAAATGGCCTGCTCGTGGCCATTGTCGTCCTTTTGAGCGAGGAGGGCACCGAGAGAGTAGTCCATAGCTTTTACATAAAGTAAGAGTGGTTTCCCTGATTTAGGGGCCACTAAGACTGGAGGCTTTGTGAGGTACCTCTTGATGTCTTCATAAGCTTCCTGACAAGCTTGATCCCATACGAAGGGAGCACCCTTTTTCATGAGTCAGGTGAACGGTTGACAGCGGCCTGAGAGATTTGCGATGAATCTCCTAATATAAGCCAGTCTACCTTGTAAGCCTCTGAGCTCTTTGAGATTCCTCGGTGGATGCACGCTCTGAATGGTTTTGACTTTGTCTGGGTCAAGATGAATCCTTTTTGATGTGACAATGAACCCAAGGAACTTGCCACTTGACACTCCCAAGAAGGATTTTGTCGGGTTCATTTTCAGTTGATGAGCCCGCATTATGTCGAACATCGTTCTCAAGTCGCGAAGATGTTCATTCTTGTTGCGGCTTTTGACGGCAATGTCGTCAACATAGCACTCCACCATTTTTCGGAGATGATCGCGGAAGATTATACTCATTGCCCGCTGGTAGGTTGCTCCGGCGTTCTTCAATCCGAAGGGCATTACAATATAGCAGTATACCCCCAATGGTGTTCGGAACGAAGTATGCTTCTCGTCGTCGGGATACATCTTAATCTGGTTGTATCCTGAAAAGCCGTCCATGAAAGACATTCTTTCGAACCCGCATGTGTTGTCGATCATGACGTCGGTGATGGGCAGTGGGAATTCGTCTTTAGGACAAGCCGTGTTGAGATCACGATAGTCGATGCATATCCGTATTTTCCCGTTCTTCTTGAGGACGGGGACGATGTTAGCTACCCAGTCTGGATATTGTTCCTCTCGGATGAAGCCACATGCAATGAGCTTGTGAACTTCGGCTTCAATAGCTTCCATAATGTTCGGGCGAAACCGACGTTGTTGCTGCTTGACTGGCTTGACGTCAGGCTTGATGTTTAGACGGTGCATAGCGACCTGTGGATCAAGTCCGGGCATATCTTCGTAGCTCCATGCGAAGACATCTATATACTCTTTTATGAGCATTATCAATTCTTCCCTTTCTTTAAGTGATAGGCTTTCACTTATAAAGATGGGCTTGGGATGATCTTGACTTCCCAGGTTGACCTGCATCACCTTGTCTTCAGTAGGTGGCTCGCGCAGTTCGAATCGCTTTTCCCACTGGAGGTCTAATTGCTGGGCCCATGGTTCCTCGTCAGTGGCTTCTGCGGGGTCCAATTGACTGCTTGAGGTCATATTAGCAGTGAGGTTTTCGAATATTCCTCCTATACTGACATCTGAATCCCACTCGGAGGATGAGGCTGAATGTGATGGAACTGATCCATCGTCCTTGGCTTGAACCGTTGCTGACGATGTGGGTGTAACATACCCTAACCCCCTGCGTGTACTATCATAGTAATTTGCAGGCTTCCCTTTAGGCACAAAGTTACGCATCAAACTGCGTCTTCCTTTTTCAAAATTCAGGCATGCTCCATGCTTCAAGTCGTACCCCATTTTCTTCATAATATGGCGCGCTGGCTGCGCGTAATGAAAGAATTGTGGAGTGTCTGAGTCTGAACTTGAATCTGCGACCGTGGGTCCCCGTGGTTGGGTTCTACCGAAGACTATCGGTAACTGACCTTCTTTGGATGGCGGGATCACCAAGACGACTCCTTCTGTGGATTCCATGGGTGTACTGGACGCACTTGGCTTATGTAAAGGCATGTGTAGGGAGCTATCCGTAATGGATTCAAATAGCCCAACAGTCGCGGGATAATCAAAAGAAATATTATCATTAATTACCCATTCACCTTCATCCTCTGAAGGAGTATTACATAGGGGATTATTGAGACATGCTATAATTGGTTCACCAATCAGAATGGCTGGCATGCCTGCTTCGGATTCTGAATCCGCCTCGTTGCCACTTTCATCATCGTCCAACGGTTCTTTGAGTGTTCCACCGGTCTCTTGATACAGGAGAGCGTCAGTGAAGTAGTTTTCCACTCCTTTGAATGGTTGCCTTTCAGCAAAGACAGTTCGTACTGTCGCATCATCTTCAACATATTTGAAGCAATGGTGCAGAGTAGAGGGAACGATCCAGTTGGCATGGATCCATGGCCGTCCCAGCAGCAGGTTATATGATGTGTCAGCGTCAATGACATAGCATGTCACTTCTGACTTCAGACTCCCGATTCTGCAACGGAGTCGAATTTTCCCCAGTGGATGACTGCTCCCGGCGTTGAAACCGTATATTGTAGTAGTGGTTGCGGACAACCTGTACAGTGGTATGCCGAGGAAGTAAAGAAGCCTTTTGGGGATGATGCTGAGTGCGGACCCGGGTCGACTTGTACTCTTTCAATGCACGTTGAGCCGATATATCCGGTGTAGTATAGAGGTCGATCGTGCTTGTTGTCTTTGAGAAGCATATCTTTCGCCGTGAATGTAATAGCAGGCACCTTGGATTGTGTATGATGACATTCTGGGTAAGGAGACTGAACGTCGTTGTTAGGGACCTCAAGCATGCATGCCAGAAAGGATTCTGAATTGGCTAGCGCCTCCCTGAGTGCTTCTCTTGTCTCTTTAGAGAGACGAAGGAGCCCATGTATAGTGACACGAGCTGGGATATTGGCCAGCTGAGCCAATATGTCAAACGAAAGGGCGTATCGAACCCTTGGCCTGGTGGTTTTTTCAACACGTGGTCGAATCGTACCTCCTTTGGTCTCTCTTTTCCCTTGGTTGAGATTGGAGTGGATGCTGGTACTTGTACTGACGTCGTTTGCTGTTGTGTCTCGTCAGTAGATTTTTCATACTGCTTCAAGTATGATTTTCCAGATCGGGTGCCCGTCTGTTGAGGCGTATCGGCTTGCGCCGTGCAAGCAAACTTTCCCCTTCTGAATCGCTGAGGGAAGCCGATGTAAAGTTCTCATCGTCTGGCAGGATGGAAATGACATGGCAAGATTTGCCCTTTGACTTGGGCTTCTTTGAATCCCACTGCGCGTCTTGGACGAGTTCTGGGTGTATCCACATGACTTCTCCTGTCTGCAATGTTAAGGGAACAAGACCCTTATTGTTTTGAGTTGTAGCTGGAGGATGCTTGACGTCCAACCGTGAAGCGGGGACTGGATAAGTTCCGTCAGGAACTGTGACCTTTGGAGTTTTGCCAAACTCGAGGGTCACCATATTGGCAGTGACTTTCTTCTGCTCCTTCTTCAATGTCAAAACCCTGGCATCGATCAGGACTTGTATCCTGTCCTTGAGGACATAACACTTGTCAGTAGGATGGTGGATCATCCTGTGGTAGAGGCAGTATTTAGGGTCGTTTGTGCGCTCCATCTCATTGGGGCGCCGAGCATCTGGCAGTTTCATTTTGTTCCCTTTGTGGAGCAGATGGAATATCGTGACCACCTGATCGTCTTTGAAGGAGTACTGCTTTGGAGGGAACTTAGGCTCCTGATTGTTGAAGCCGCTCTTCTTGGCCTTCGACTGCACATCTCCGGATAACTCCACAGACATAGTCTCTTTGCCTTTAGCTTGAGAAGATTGCGGTAGGTCGCTACGCCCTTTGTTGTTCATCCCCCACTTGCCTTTAGGGGCGGATGGTTCGAACTTTTTAGCCGACTTCTCGGCTATCTCTGCTTGTTCGACCAATTCCTTCCAAGTGTGGGCTTTGACAGCCCCCATGCGAACTTCCACTTGGTCTAAGAAGTTGTGTCTGCATGTCTGTAAGAGCATGGGAATGGCATCCCTGCTGGGCACATCAAGGATAAATTTCTGAACCGTTCAATGTAGTCACGGACAGATTCGCCCTTCCTCTGCACAGTGGAAAGGAGCTTGTCCATGGTTACTTCGGTATCGTCCTCATAGAAACGAGAGAGGAACCGAGTTAGAGTTAATAGAGCCGGGGGAGACTTCGGAACCAGTCAAATGCCACCCCCTTTAAGGTGCCAATGAATAGCCTAGCCATGATGGCGTCATTGCTTATAATATTACCAGTCTGAGACCGGAAATAGTAGATGTGTTGATTTGGCGAGCTCTTTCCGTCATAGGTATGCAACGTTGGTGGTTTGAACTTCGGTGGATATGGCACCGAATCCCACTCCAGCGGATAAGGATGGACTGCTCCTACCTTCTTTAATTCATCCCTCTGAGTTAGGGATGCGATTTGAGCCTGGAGGCCCTTAAGGACTTCGGCGTCTAAGGAAGAACCCTCTTTGGATTTCTCCCGCTTTGGTTGCTCATTGCTGAAGTGTTCCTCATCGTGATTGCTCCCGACATCATTGTTATTCCGGTTACTGAGGAGTTGAGCAAGCATCTGTTGAATGTTGTCCAAGGCTTCTTGCTGGGTTTTGGAAGTTTGCTCTTGAGCTTCCAAACGCCGACGAAGGTCGTCGTTAACATTATCAGCCATATTGACTGATGCTCTGCCCATTCGTACCGAGCTAACTGTCGCCGAAGAGGCGTACCCACTATCTTCATCTTCTTCGTCTGATGACTGGAGTGATCTCCTGGGCTCTGGCGAGGCTAGGGCCGTCGAGGAAGAAGGCTGCTCATAAGTGTAGGGTATCGCCACCCTGGATCTGGTGTTTCGGAAAACACCTTCTTCATGCACCAAGACTTCGCCTAAGCCTGGGCTGTAGTCTGGATCTGGGGACTCTCGTCCTCTTCCGGTCATGTTGACGGATGCGGCGGCTGGATCTCGTGAGGTGCTCCTTTTGCGTGGTTTCCTCGGGGCCTGTACCGATAGCCGATCAAAAACTGACCGTCGTCTTGGAGGCATGGCGGGGATTGGTCCCAGCCGGCAATGGACCGAGTGGAGTGTCACCAGCTGACATCCCACTTGTTGACAACAGGGGGAAAAGGTTTGTCTATCCGTCAACGATTTCCTCAAATCAGACCCGGTTGGGTCTCTGCAATCGAGCGCAAAGGCTCTTTTGGATCGCACATAGGACGTTGTCCTGCTTCTTTTATCCCTGCAGATGGGATTAGCACTGAATAGTGCTTTGGTTCTAGCTTCGCCATCAGGCGTGAGCTTAGTGCTTGACGCACTGGAAAGCGGAGCACGCTGTGGTGCTTTACCCGCTATGCTGTTGCGAAGGCAATTAGCCTTAGATAGTACTTTGGCTTCAGCTTCGCGGTTATGGACCCTGTGCGTACGCTGTGGTACAGTAGCTTTGCTCATGAGAACAAGGCCGGCGCGAGGCATTGCTGCTCTTAAATTGGACGACGGTATGATTGCCGTCGTAGCTTTATGATTGGAGCAGACAGGCATCGTGCCTTTTTCTTCGCGAGAGAGGCGCGGTTTAGGCGTAGCTACGCCTGAAGCTTCGGTTGGAGACTTCTGTTTAGGCTTCCATACCCACCTTGGCAGCGGAAACTTAGGTTCGCAAGGAACCTGATTAGCCACACGCGAGGCTGAGAGGTGTTGGCAGAATTCTGCTTCCGGTTTCTGCTTCGAAACCTTGGTCGTGGAAACCTTCCTATGCTTCCGTGCTCGAAGCATTGGGCCACCCCCAGAGAGGACTTCTTCAAATCTTCCTTGATCGAACTGAACCACCAAGTTCTCACAAGCAAAGGAATCAGACTGCGGACGTGCTTCCTTATTGCGCCAAATAACCGCAGTAGGTTCGCAGAGAACCTTTTCTGTCTCCGCAGAGACTTTCCTTGAAGATTTAGCCAGAGAGGCTCTGGCTGCACCGGCTTTTCTGAATTCAGAGTTAGACCGAAGGTCTGTTCGTCGCATTGCGACACTTGATTCTCGGCAGCGGAGAATTTCTTCCCCAGCGGAGTCGCCATCTTTTTTTCCATTATGTTCGCAAAGGGGGAAAACTTACAATAAAAAGGTTTGAGGAGCTAAATTATAAGTATTCTTAAAAAGATTACAAGTAGATCTCCTCAGAGATTCTGGAGAAGTGTGCCGATAGGAGTCTGGTCAGCGCGCGACCACTTTGTCCCTTTGACGATGCGAGCGATGAGATTCCCTTCTCGCCTGGTTCCGGGAATCAGAGAATAGAAGGTTGGTAGAACCCTCTTACTGCTTCTCAAAATCGCCTTCAATTAGGAATTCCTTCTCGCCTGGTTCCGGAGATTCCTTGAGAGGAAGGACGACGTTAGAGTATCAACACCCTGGATGGAGAAAGCAATTCTCTAAAAGGTCTCTGAATTCGAGAACGCACGGTGCGTTATGAAGAAGTCTCTACTTGTGGAGTCTTCTGCCTCTGGAGCCTCTCTCTTCAGCCGATCTCCTCTCTTGTGCCCCTGGCGGGCTATTTATAGGGAGAGCAAGGGTATAATCGTCCCTTGAAAATATAAAAACAGATTGAATCGAATCTGTTTGAATCCGGAAAGTAGCCTTGCTGCGAGGCTAAGATCAGCTTCTGCGAAGCTAGAATTGGCAGGTCGGTTGATCCTCTTGATTTGTTTTGATCCTTTCCATATTGTTGGAGGATTTCCCCGATCTTCTTACTCGTTTTAGAAGAGTCAAGAGATTGTGGCAATCAACTGCCAAATTTGATCTCTGATTTGATCTTAATTGGATTTGATCTGATTAGATCCGATCTCATCCGGAGATTTGATTGGTCAAAGGTTGACCATAGCAGACCAGCAGCGGCGATGCCCGCTTTGAACTCACAGCGGAGCTAAAGAAATCTTCTGGCGAAGTCTGAAAGAAACCCTTTGGCGGAACTGGAAGTCCTCTGTGGCGAAGTTGCGAGTTAGCTTCCTGGCGAGGCTTCGGATGGCTTCGAGGCGAAGTTAAGTGATATTAGCCTCTCAAGCGAGGCTATCCCTTTGGGCTCATGCGATGCTAAGTGCTAGCACCTTAGACTTGCTGAGGTCTGTTCAGAAACAATCCGGGTTCACTGTCTGCTTGCTGGATCAGTGGAGTCCAAGTTGCTTCCTTGTCCCTCGGAGATGGGTGAAAATTGGTCTTCAGCTCGTCTGTCACTTGTCTTTGTAAATGCCAACAAGTTTAGACATTGTTCGGACTAATAAGAATCTTGTCTTTTTAAGTGTCAACAACTCTTTAAATTAGGTGATTTTCTTCTTGTTTTTATCATCTCTCAAATGAACTACAAGAGAGTCTGTTTATAGGCCTCCGCTAGTAACTTAAGGGTCACTATTTCTTAATGAGGTAGATCAAGCGCCTTATCTAGATTCAATGAATTTAGCTCAAGAGTCACCAACTCATAATGAGAGAAACCCAAAAAGTTACGTCTAGTTTCAGTGAATGTATCCCAAGGGTCATTAGCCCTTTTAATAAGGGAAGCCTAAGGGTTATCAATCACTTAAATGAGAGAAGCCGAAAGGGTTACCAACTCATAATGAGAGATTTCAAGAGTCTTATGTCAAGATCATTGTAAGAAGTTTAAAGGTCTTAGTTCATTAATCATACCTAACTCATGTCCAACTAGTTTGTACTTATGGGGAGAATTATTAGCTAAAACTATTTTAATATGACAAAAATTAAATATTACTAATATATGTAAATAAAATAGTTTGAAAACTATTTTATGTTTTAAAAAATCAATTTTGCACAAAATATCTAACACATTATACAACAGAGAAACCATTTCCAAAAAAAATTTCATTACATTTACACAGTATCTTCTTCTTCAAAACTTTGACGCTCTCTCTTGACAACCAAAATCCTCATCCTTATCATAATATACACAGTAACAAGATTTTAATATACAAGAATTAACTGCCAGTTAACTCAAAGGAGCTCATTCATGTTAATCTCACATTAAGGTGGACCAATAACCTTGGTTAATTAATTGGATTCCTAATTAAAGTTAACTGATATTAAAGATGTCCATATTAAAGTGACATTTATATATAAGTTAATAATAACATGAGGTATAAAGGAACCATGATGGGTGGTTTTATCTCAGGGTTATTTTAGTAAATGTTGGACCCCCTTCTCTCCTCCTGAAAAGAATATAACCTAGGCTCATTATTTTATGAGTATAAAAGAGAATTCCATCATAATTGCAAGGTTGTGAAAAGAAAAGGAGACAGAGAGAAGAAGGGTCTGCATTAGGGTTCTTGCAGGATTAAAGAGAAAGATCAGATCTTCATCCATCTACGTTCTTCTTCCATCCTTCAATGGCTGCAGGTATGGATTTATGTGCATTATTTTAATTATATGATCTATCTTGAGATGTTTTGATTCTAGATCCATGGCTAGTTTTAATCCGCATTATAGTTTCAAATTCCTTACATTTGGTATCAGAGCCAGGTTTTAGAATCAATACATCTTGGATTATGGATTATGGAAAATTAAGGTTTTTGATTAACAGTTCATAAAAATCAAATTTTTGATCTTTTAATTGTAGAATTTTAAGAGGATTCATTAACCCTAATGTTCTGTTCAATCTCCTCTAATTGTACAATTATTTGGGATCAAATTTCATAAATTAATTAACCCTAATTAAGTATTTCCGCCGGCAATCTGGAACTGCCCGCGATAACAGCTTCGTTGCCTATTAGTCGACTAGCCCGAAACACTAGTCGACTAAGTATTTTTCCAGAAACTTAAGAACTCTCTGTTTCGGTACATGAGTCGACTAATTATGTTGAGTAGTCGACTAATAAAATGTATAGTCAACTAACTATTTTCCCAAGTCGACTAATAATTTAACCGAGAGTTGCCTTCCAACAGGAGTCGACTAATAAAATTTGTAGTCGACTAATAAAATATATAGTCGACTAATAATATTGATATAGTCGACTAACTTGCGTTGCCCTAGTCGACTAGACCTAAATGTATAGTCGACTTGGCTTGACCCAAGTCGACTAGTCTTTCTTGTAGTCGACTAATGCTTGTTTGATTCAATCATAATGTATGTTACACATTTAAGTCATTGTGTTAATATTGATTGATGTTGGTCAAGTAATAGAATTGGAGTATTATAGTATTACTCAAATAAAAGATTAGAGAATATTATTGGTTAGTTTTGTATTCATAAGGCTTATTGATTTAGTAGTTGCCAAAGTGACCTATGTTAGTAAACCTTATGAATATACAACTACATAAAAGACTTGTCAATGTAGGTGACATTAAAGACAATAATACTCTCGATGGCGGTTCTAGTTAGGAGATTGAGACTGGCCCAAAGGAAAGTCTCTTTCAAATAATTAGGAACCGGGGTAGGGTAGTGTAATTTATGCAACTTAGTGGTGTAGAATTGGATACCCAAAGGTAACATGACTTACTGTCTAAGTAGCATAAATTATATTAGACCTACATAGGTGATAAAAGAGTCTCACCTAAAGAGTGAACACTAGATATGCTTAGGTTTCGCCCAAAGGAGAAATCAAAGTGATATCAATAGTTCATCTTAATTAAATTTAAAACTTTGTATTGATTCGTGGCCTAATGTGAGCTATGTCCTATTTTGTTTCAGTGAACGTTCCCACTTCCCTTCACACTCATGCAACTAGCATTCCAGCCGTGGATGGTACCAACTTTTCTGAGTGGTTTGAACATGTACAATTTACACTGGGTGTTCTGGACCTTGACATGGCCCTTTTAGTAGAGAAACCTGATGAAATGACTGCTGAAAGTACAGCAGAACAGGCTAGCCATGCCAAAGCTTGGGAAAGGTCGAATAGACTCAGTCTCATGTTCATCAAGATGACCATAGTCAATAACATCAAGACTTCACTCCCACATACCACTAGTGCATCTGAACTTTTATCTGCTGTAAGAGACCGATTTAAGTCTGCAGATAAGTCATTAGCTGGCACCCTTATGGCTGAACTCACTACCATGAAATATGATGGTAATAGAGGAGTTCAACAACACATCCTTAATATGACTGATAAGGCTGCTAAGTTAGGATCACTGGGTATGAAAGTGGATGAATCCTTCTTAGTACAGTTCATCCTTAACTCACTTCCCTCTCAGTTTGGGCCATTCAAGATCCACTATAATACTCATAAGGATAAGTGGAATCTGAATGAGCTGACTGGTATGTGTGTACAAGAGGAAGTGAGACTGAGGCAAGAAGGGCAGCACTCAGTGTTGGCAGTAACTCAAGGAGCTATCCATAAAAAAGGTAAA
This sequence comes from Agave tequilana, assembly GCA_038442645.1. NCBI lineage: Eukaryota > Viridiplantae > Streptophyta > Magnoliopsida > Asparagales > Asparagaceae > Agave > Agave tequilana. Next base: position 56,847 of record JAVJIF010005037.1, on the reverse strand, counting down.
TATGGAAGAGGTAAGAGGTTTCCATCAAAGAAAGGAAATGACCATGGGGAAAGTAGCCAGGGTCATAGAAAGGTTTTCACTGTCAAATGCTACTTCTGTGGCAGAAAAGGACATGTGAAGAAGGACTGCAACAAGAGGAAGGCTTGGTTCGAAAAGAAAGGTATAAATCTTTCTTTTGTATGTTATGAATCAAATCTTGCTGAAGTTCCTTCTAATACTTGGTGGATTGACTCTGGAGCCACAACTCATATAACTAATTCAATGCAGGGATTTCTTACAACCCGAAAACCGAAGGAAAGTGAGAGATTCGTCTTTATGGGGAACCGTCTTAAAGTGGAGGTCGAGGCTGTTGGTACTTACCGACTACTCTTAGAGACGGGACATCAGATGGATCTTGAGGATACTTTTTATGTACCTTCGATTTCTAGGAACTTAATGTCATTATCCAAATTAGATGTTTTGGATATTCTGTTTTATTCAGTTGTGGAAAACTCAGTTTAATGTTTAATTCAATGTCGGTTGGACATGGAATTTTATGTGATGGTTTATATAAAATTTCATTGAATGATGAGTTTGCACAATCTCTTTTATCTCTGCATTCGAATGTTGGTATTAAACGTGGCTTAATTAATGAAAATTCCTCTATCTTGTGGCATAGGCGACTGGGGCATATCTCCAGGGATAGAATTGAAAGATTAGTGAAGAATGGGATTTTGGATAACCTAGACTTCACTGATTTTGATGTGTGTGTAAATTGCATAAAAGGAAAGCAAACTAAACACACTAAGAAAGGTGCCACAAGAAGTAAAGAACTCCTTGAAATAATTCATACAGATATTTGCGGACCACTCTCCATTCCATGTTTACGGGAGAGAGATATTTCATTACCTTTATAGATGATCTGTCACGTTATGGTTATGTATATCTAATTCATGAAAAGTCTCAGGCCGTTGACATCCTTGAGGTGTTCATTACAGAGGTCGAGAGACAATTAGATAGAAAAGTTAAAATCATAAGATCAGATCGAGGTGGTGAATTTTATGGTAGATATGATGAGTCAGGACAAAATCCTGATCAATTTGCCAAATTTCTAGAAAAGCGTGGCATTTGTGCTCAATACACAATGCCAGTTACGCCTCAGCAGAATGGTGTTGCTGAAAGGCGAAACCGGACACTTATGGATATGGTTAGGAGCATGATGAGCTTCTCTATTGTACCCAATTCATTGTGGAATGAAGCCTTAAAGACTGCTATGTATATCTTGAACAGAGTTCCTAGTAAGGCAGTCCCAACAACTCCTTTCGAGTTGTGGACTGGTAGGAAACCTAGTTTAAGACATTTACATTTTTGGGGTTGTCCAGCAGAGGCTAGAATTTATAATCCACAAGAAAAGAAATTAGACTCAAGGACAATATCTGGGTATTTCATTGGTTATCCAGATAAATCTAAGGGGTACAAATTTTATTGTCCTAACCATAGTACAAGAATAGTTGAAACTGGTAATGCCAGATTCCTTGAGAATGGCGAAATTAGTGGGAGTGATGAACCAAGAAAGGTAGATCTTGAGGAAGTAAGGGTAAATATCCCAATACCCTTTCCTTCAAGAGAAATTGTTGTCCCTCGACTTGATCATCAAGCTGAGATACCAGAACAACATAATGATGTTGGTTCACCACTCCATGAGGATATTGCCATTGAAAATATTGTAGAACCACCACAACCGGCAGCTTTGAGAAGATCTCAAAGGGAAAGAAGATCTGCCATTTCAGATGATTATGTGGTGTATCTACAGGAATCTGATTATGATATTGGGATAAATAAAGATCCAGTTTCATTTTCACAAGCCA